>JAQHUG010000118.1:2237372-2269815 GCA_028555095.1 Dicrostonyx torquatus | reverse complement strand
GCATCCTTCCCAAGGATTAGGGTAGGTAGGTATCATAATACATGAGGCAGACATCCTTCGCAGGCAGAGGTGGTACGGTGGGGGGGGGGGGGTTAAGAGTACCACAGTAACATACAATAGACTTCAAGGTAGTTAGGGGGAAAAAATGCCATCAGTGCTACAAAGTTGTCTTATAATCCCCTTGACCTTCCGGAAGCATTAGCAGAGCCTAGAAATACGTTTGTAACTCTCCATTTAAGTTTGTGTTAGCCAATCCCAGAAGAGTCAGGGGATGTGGTCCAGGTGTAAACACTATACTTGGTACCTTGTTCTAGTCAGAGGAAGATGTGAAGATGAGTCCCATAAAAAATGCCCCTTTTGCATGGGAGGGTCACATGTCCCTGATGCTGGCTAGAAAGAGTGAGAGCCAAAGCAAAGACTGAAGTGAAGTGAGAACAGACAGTGCCTTTTAGGGTCCAGCAGGATGACGGAGGCTCCTACTTCTCTTCTTCCTCTCACATTTGGACATTCTTTTCACAAAGTTATGCACTTTTTAATAAACAGGAAAGCAGGCTAATTGTGGAATCATACTCTTGCAGCAAGAGCCTATGCTATGCGGCCTTTGGTTTTACAAGTGCTTGTTGAGCGCCTCCCTGGGGAGTGCGTATCTCGGGTCTTTGATGGTGTTCACCACTCTTAACAAGAAGAACCCTGCCAGCCTGGAGGACGCAGGGTTTAAGTCACCTGTGGCTACATAGCGAGTTGGAGGCCAGTCTGGACTGCATAAGACCTTGTCTCAAAATCACAAGAAGAAAGTAAAAAACAAAACAAAACAAAACAAAATCAAAACACAAGTTCCTGATTTGGGTAGAAGACAGCATCGTGCCCTCCCCATGGCGGGCTGAAGTCTTAGGCTTCGGGTCATTCCAGAGTAAAGTTATGAGGGCTTGGCTGCAAATCTCATCTCCAGTCTGCACCCTGCAGAGGTGTTAGTGTTTACTGAAGTCTGTTGCTTCCAGGTTTTCCTTTAAGAGTTAAAAAGCCTGTGAGGTGTGGAGAGGGTAGTTGTGGGGAGCAGTGCGGGAAGGTACATTCTTGGGAAACTGCAGACAAATTTTTGAGTTTGGAAATCACATTGCTAAATTCTTTAAGACAAAAAAATAATGCTTTAAATTATACTTTGGACAAGATGTCCATTTTTTTTTGGCTCAACAAACAAACCCAAATTGTTTTTAGCTTTCTGCTCTGGCAGCTCACAAAGTTTTGCCTAAAACCCTTGGAGATTTGCTGGAAAAGATTTATTTACGTGCATGCTGAAGAGCAAGCCAAGACCCCGGCGCGCTGCACGCACATTTCAACACTCCTCTAAATTAAAAAGCTGGAGAGACTGAGGTGGGGGGAGGCTGGTGTGGTTTCCCGCACTGAAAATGTGCTCCCTTTCCAGGAGGGGAAGCACAGGGTTGAGGTGACCCCGAGAAGGCTCAGTGGAAGCAGTCGGAGCAGGAGAAGCAGTTTACTCGCAGTGAAGTTCTGCCTCGACTGAGCATGCGCTCCACGCGCATCCACGCCTAGCGTTCTGGTTCTGAGAGTGAAGTAGAGAGATCACGAACCACCTACCTCATGCACGAGCACCCAGATCAAAACCCAAACATTGCAGTGCCAACCAAGTGAAATGGCTGATGATAGGCTGGGCCTGTTCCAGATGTGTTAGAAACAAACAAACAAATATTGCAGTGCCAACCAAGTGAAATGGCTGATAGACTGGGCCTGTTCCAGATGTGTTAGAGTTCAACTGCAGTCAGAAGGCAGACAAAGAACATCTGGGATGAAGCATCAGGGAGACGCTGAGAAAGGATTGTCCAGTGAGTTTGAGACCAGCTACAGTATCATCACCAACTCCCTGCATCCTTACCCTTCCCCCCCAACCACACACACACCACACACACACACACACACACACACACACACACACACCAAACAAACAAACAAAACCCACATTTAGTACTTAAGTGCTGTTTTTCTAGATAACCCTAAATAAAAAGACAAAGGCTTGGGATCAGTAAGGTGAGCCAGTGAGTAAGGGTGCTTGCCTCCAAGGCTGACAATCTGAATTTGATCCCTGGGACCTACATGGTGGAAAGAGGAACCGACTCCTGCAAATTGTCCTTTGACCTCCATGACTGCACAGTGGCATTTGCACACACACATCGACACATGTGTGTGAATAAACAAATCAATCAATCAATCTTATAATAAAAACTTTATATGAACATGTCATTGCAGTATGCATCTTTCTGCACTCTGCTCGCTCATTGGGAGTCTGTCTGTACTGTGGTGCAGGTAAGCATTGAACGACTAAACTGTGTTTGGAGGCAGAAAGTGTTGTAGTTACAGTTTTCTAAAGCGAAGGCAGAAACAAGCAAACAAGCCTCCCAAGTTTTGTTTGGCATCACTGTCCTGCAGTGACAGGTCCTTGGAAAGGCACATTCCTTTAACATCCACACACGCATGTGGTGCAGTCAGCATCCTGTGCCCTCCCCAGAGCCCTGCTCTGATGGCCCAACTGCTTTGACTGATGGTCTCCGTGGTAGCAAATTTCCCCTGTGCTTCTGTGATATCCCCTTTCTCCTAATCACTGCCCCTTATGTTTTTATTTACACGTGATCATGAATATATCAGCGTGAAATGGGTGGAGGAAGAATCATTTCTCCAAGAACAGGGCAAACAATTGCTCATCTTTATTTTCCCTTTCCCATGGTGGGCAAGTGGGGCGTTGGGGTACGGATGTAGAGCGGGGCCAGAGGCTGGATGCCTGGATGCTTTTCACCAGTCACTTTTTTCAGAGACCATATTGGACTTAAAAGCTTCTAACTCCAGGGGATGAAAATGGCAATGTAGGTCTATGGGCAGCTTTGGTCCGTGATGAAGTTATTCTCAGTGTCAATGTAGTCCACAGTTGGAAGACAAGTGACAATTACTCTCTGTCACTCTCAGGAAGAGCTGCGGCATCCATGCATCTGTTTTAAGCTCGGTAGCTGTGGAGCACAGACGAGGTTAGGCTGGACTCCCTTTGGTTTGAGTACCTTTTGCCAAGGTGGAGGAGATACAGGTGACACTGCCAACGACACGAGGTGAAAGAAATAACATTCCGTCTCGAACTGCAGCACAAAGCTCCTAAATTAGGCCCTATAATCCAGCACACACCGTTTAAGAGGCAGTCAAGGTTCTCCGGCAGCCAGTGTGCCTTGCGGGGTGGCTCACGCCTATAATCTTAGCACTGGGGAGGCTGAGGAAGGAGGGTTGCTGAATGTTCAAGAACAGCCTGGCCTTACATAGTGAGTTTCATGCCTGCTCAGTGTAGATTAAGACTCTTCGTTTACACTCTGCTCTCCCCCTCACCCCGCAAGGCATCCATGGGCACGGTGACTCATGCTTGCAATCCTAGAGCTTACAGCAGGAAGTGATGGTAGGGTGTGTAAGTTCAAAGCCAGCGTGGGAAACAGTATGATCCTGTCAAAAACTCACAACCAACTAACTAACCAGCTAGCTAACTAACTGACTAACAGCTAACTAGCTAGTTATCTGTTAGTTTGAATGGATAGCTGAAGGCTGGCTTCTGACCCTATGGGTTAGTTCAGGTCCTTGTTCTAACCATGAGGCTTCCTTGTGAAGTAAGGAGCAGATGGGTTCCTGGTCTGGCAGAAGGAAAGCATCCACTGTGAGTCTTTCATTTAACTAGCCCGTCTCACCCTAAACTTTTGGTGGCATGAGCTGTAATCCTTCTTCTGATTTATGACCCAAGCCAGAGTCTCACGAGAGTGGAAAGGATAGGCAGAAACCAGACTGCTTCGGAGAATTGGGATATGGGACTGTTCTATTCAGAGGGAAGGCAAGCAGAGAGAGGCTCATGTGGGGGCTGAAGTCATGAAGTGGGGGGGGGTGAAAGGAGCAGGAGCTGTGGTGATGAGAACCAGAAGCCCTGGAGGCAGATCCAGGGTCCTGTTCCCAAGCCAGCTGACAGGGAAAGGAGACAGAAAACCATTCCCCACAGACCCTGTTATATCTTTGGAACTTGTTCTTGTCCAAAAACAACAAATGCCTTCTCTGTGAATTAAATACCATCAAGAGGTTCCAGATTCGTGACTTCCTTATATATTTTTTTGAATTGCCTTACAACAATTTTTCAAATAGCACATCCTGGTCATCGCGAGTAAGAGACATGCTTACATGGGGTCAAAGAGTGCTGGAGAATGATGGAGCCCCTGTGACTACTCGTTAACCTGGCTCTGCTGAGAGTCCATTTCTAACAAGCGAAAAGGCAGATACATAGTTATGCATGAATTTTGCAGGGGAGTGCTCATAGAGGTGTAGAGGGAGGCGCTCAGTGATGACTTTGATGCCGCTCGATGGAAGAGGTTTCCTGAGGCAAGGCTGTGGAAGGGGACCTGGCAGATCCTAGTCTTTAACAAGACATGAAAAGCCAGTGACATAGAAGGTGGTAGGCCAATTAGAAAGGATGGGAAATGTCTGGGTAGAAGAGAATTCACAGTGGCCATTGTGGGAGTGGGAACCTGTGTGCTCTGTCCAGGAGGAAGACCTAATGTGGATCCTGAGGAGAGACATGTAGGTGATCACCATCAATAAACAAGGGGCTGCCTGAAAACTCAGACCCCAGACAGGCCCAGCTGTGAACTTCTAGGCACCTGCCACATTGTACAGGGAGGAACCGGTCCAGTGGGTCAAACAGTAGAGTATCCTCAGAATCTGAGGCTCCCCTCTGCCTTGTTTCAGAACACACAGTCTACCGTAGTCTGCCACAGCTTAGTGGAATATTCCAGAAGCGAAGAGTTCAGAAATTAAGAAAAGTTGATTATAGCATATTCTTATGGTTGCTCTTTTATTATCAATTGCATCTGTTTACCTCTTATTGCGACTATTTTATAAATTCAACTCAGCATAACAGCATGTGCAGAGAAGGGAGCCAGAAGGGGCAGTCTGACTTCTGGGTCCAGTACAGTGGCCCTGGACACAAAGCGGAATTTGAAGGAACTCAGCACCGGTGGGCTCTTTGGCACTGTGTGTTTCAGGTAGAACTGGGGAGGACAACTTCAAGCCAGGGTAGAACCCAGGGCCCCTTGTGTGATAGGTGAGCACTCTACCATTAGGCTGCACCTTAAGGCTAACTTTAATTTCCAGCATAACTGGATCTTCTATTTCTTAAAGATGTGTCCTGAGGATAGGGTTCCATTGGCTAAAATGACCTGGTAGGAGGCCAAAGGAATGACGCTAAATGCCTGGTTCATCCCATCAGATAAAAGGTAACATGCTAACGAGTGGGAAAATTACAGTAGGTTGAGCTGCTGAGTCCAACTGTGCGCATGAAACATTTTTCAAAATCAGTTTCTACAGGTTCTCCACCTAGCCGAAGGGATCCATGGGATACTCATAGCCACAGTTCTGGAAGCCTTGCTCCTTCACCATTGGAAGCAGCCAGAATGTCTCTGTCAACCAGGAAAGTTCTTTCTCACGATTTTAACTTTTGGCCAGCCTTGAGATAGGTCTCTGGTCCCACGTGTGCTCCATCACAGGAGCCTGATGAGCTGCACCGTCTCTGTGGTTCCTCCTGGGCCTGGTCCCTAAGCTGAGTCAGGACCCTCTTTGCTGGAGCCATTCTTTTTGGTGTCAGTTGTCACTTCTACATGGATGACTTCAATGGCATGGCCCTCGCTGAAATTCTCAAACTGTGCTCTATGTCCCAGGGCTGCTACACTGACCCAGGAGCCCAACTGTCTGTCCTCTCACACATCTGGCCAGTGTCATCCTCTTGCTCACCAAGTCAGCAGCTCTCCATAGGACCCACTGTCTCTTATCTCCTGGGCACTCAGGTTGGTATCTTCGGGGTCCTCTCCAACTGGTCCTCTGGAGTAGCATACAAACCTGGCATTTGCCTATTGGCTGTAGGGTTTGTGTAACTAGCTTTTTCTTTCCTTCCCACTGCAGTCCCTGGCTTCAGTGTCCACCAACTTAGCTTGACCTCATTAGAAGATGTCCTCTATCTAGTGTCCCCTTTTCCTCCAAACTCACAGGTCATCATATAGCTTTCAACAAGGAAAAGCTTTTTCTCATGACTTTAACTTTTGACCAGCTTTGGGATGGGACCCTGACTCAAGCTGTGCTTCCTCTTTAATTTATTAATTAATTGACTTGTATGTGCATGTGTTCCTGTGTGCATGTATGCACGAGCACACGCAAGAGCAGGTTTGATGCAAACATTCATTCGTGGAAACCAGAAGTTGACATCGGGTGTCAACCTCAACTGCTCTCCACCATAGCTTTTGAGACAAGGGCTCTACATGAATCTGAAATTCCCTGATGCAGTGAGTCTGACTGGCCAGCAAGCCCCAGGGATTAAAGGCACCGCCTCTTACATGGTTGGTGGGTACTGGAAATGTGAACTCAAGTCTTCATGTGTGTGTGGCAAAGGACTTGCCCAGTTGAAGTGTCCCCCTGGCCATCTGTATTTTTCCCCCGCTTCTTTAGTTCAGCACATGTGACCCATGTAGCTGTGTCCTCTCCTCTAGGAATCCCACAGCAACTTCTTGACTGCCTGACACAAGCTCATCTTCTCTCTTTGCTTTCGTGGGACCGCCACATCCTAGGAGACATTGGGCACAGTCAATGAAGACTCTCTAGTCCCTCATAGATATGCTAGTTTTTCCTCTGGAGCAGGCTTCCAGAGCCTTCGCTAGGCTTCCTGCTGTCATTCCTACTCCCTGCTGCATTTCACTACTTTTCCCTTCGTAGGAGTTTTGCTTGTCCTCCTGGATTTTAGGCTCGTGGAAGACAGGCACAGGCTTTAGCGCTCCACTGCAGTGTCTGTTACGGAGCGGAAGAAAGCCTTGCTTCAGCTTAGGTCTAGCGGCCACACTTGCCATGGAGAAAGCAAAACAAACAAAACTTGCCTACCATTCCCTGGGAAATAGAAGCTTATTAAGTCGAGGGATGTGAGAAGGTGTGAACGCTGAGACATATGGACGCTGAGGTGTTGCAAGGACTGGAAAAGTTCCACATGGCAGTTTGGATCTGTTGAAAACAAATTGTCTTTAAGAGAACCTAAGATGTAAAGGCTTAAGCTGATTTTTTCCCCCCTTGGTGTACATATTCCTCGACTCTTCCAGGAAGGGAACATCCATCGAATGAGATTACACATGTGCAAGTGCTTTTGGAGACTGGAGGCTTCAACACAGATGGGCTTGTTGCTGTTACTGATAACAGTTCCCATCATTAAGCAGTAACCTGAGAAAGCAGAGGAGAGTGAGTGGTGACATCATGCTGTTAAAATACTCAGCTCACCTCTGCTGGAGAAGAAGAGCAGGAGAGCACTTCTCTTCCTCCCTTCCCCTCCACTAACCTTCCCTCCCCTCTCCTTTCCTCTCTTCTCCTCTCCTCCCCTCTCCTCCTCTCTCCCCTCCCAGTGCTTCTCCTTCCCTCTCCCACACATCTGTCTTTCTCTTTCTTTCCCTCCTCTCTCCTCAATTGTCATTTTTAGGAAAATGATTCTTGCCAAATATCATTATTTGATCAAGTACAGGGCTGTGTCTGTTACCTTGAAGAGATTGCCAGAGGAGGGGGTGTAGATCACAGTCTTACAAGCTGTGGCCAGTCCTCTCCTGACGACTATGCTTTGGGAAGTTAGTTTGAAATTGACAAAATAAGCTGACCACTGCTTTAATTATTTTTAAAGTTTAAGTTAGTTGTTTGCTTCATAATATTGAGAATTAAAGGGGCAGTTCATTATCACACTACCAATGCACTCCGGAAAATCAGCGTCGTTAGGGAGCAAAAGCCATTGAAATGTAAACATGTGAATAATTTACACTTGCAACTGGTGTTAAATAAAATGTTTTAATCTAGACAGAGATCTGGCAATAAATATTCATTTCTCATTTCCAGCGAGCAAACGTGACCTCTTTTGAAAAGCTTTTTCATTTGATTTTTTTTTCCTGGATGATAATGACAAATTTGACATGGGTACGTTTGGGAATAAAAATCTCCCTCTGGTCAACACAAGCATGAAAAGTTATTATGAAAATCAAAATTTGCAATAATTGCAAACACTGTAATTAGTAGCCATTTTGGGATTCTTATGTCCTATTACCCATAAGGCTTACCTTCTTGCCTCCATTTTCTTAGGGGAGGCAAAGGCAAGAGGAGGTGAGCAATTGCCTCTCAGAGTGCAGGCTGATGGATGCTTGCCAAGCCTCAAACACTGCTGAAGAGACTGAGATGGTGCCGTCTGTGACCAGCCAGGGTCTGCGTGAGCCTAAGACAGAGGATCAGAGGACACAGGGTAATGCTAGACTCTAAAGGCCAGAGATGCCAGCCCCTGCTGAGCTGGGCACTGCTGGGCTCCTGTGACAATGGTCTCCCAAAGACCAGAGATTCCTGCCTCTGCTGAGCTGGGTGCTGCTGGGCTCCTGTGATGATGGTCTCTCAAATGCCTGACTCTCCAATAGGAGTTGCTTCCCCGCCACACTGGCACCAAGTCTTCCTTCAGTGTAGAGTAAGGCCTTTGGTTTTGCTTATGCCTTATAATAAATGGTTTTCTTTTTTTTCTTCTCTCATTCCCTCCCTCCATTCTTTTTATTTATTTATTTATTTATTTATTTATTGAGACAGTGCCATGTTGTGTAATCCTGACTGACCTGGTACTCATTTTGATACCACAGACTGGCCTTGAACTCTCAGAAATCCTCCTGCTTCACCCTCCCAAATGCTGGGATTATAATCATACACCACTTCATCTGGTATGAAAGTGGTTTTCTTAAAGTGTAGCTTACCCCTCATAGAATTCCTCTTTGGAAGTGCAATATCCAGTTGTTTACTGATATCTTTGCGGAGCTGTGTGGCCATTACCATGGTCTAGTTATAGAGCCTGTCTCTTAAGACAGAAGTCCAGAGACACAGCTACCCTGTTCCCACCATCTTTGTGCACTTGTGTACCCGATAACTCTCCGAACACCTTGATGATTATGTGCACTCAGGGTAGAAACATCAGTGAAGGACTTGGTCTACAAGGGATGTCAACATTCCCATATTTACTGTAGCACCCATTCATGGTGGTCAAGAATGTCCAACGGGAAGCAAGCCAAATGTCCATCCCTGGATGGCTGGTTAAAGAGAATATGGTAAATATATTCCATGGGATATTATCCAGCTATTAAAGCAATAAAATCCTGTCACTTGTGACCCCATATGTGGAACTAGAGATCATTAGGTTAAGCGATTTGAGCCAGGCACAGAAAGACAAGCATCACAGGGTCTCACTCATGTGGACTCTGAAATGAATGGGCTCCTAGAACCTTGGTACAGGAGAGTAGTTCATAGAGGCTGGGAGAGTTGGGGTGGAGGATGGGAACAGTGTGATTGATGGGTGCTGAGTTCCAGTGAGATAGGACCAGGATGTCTGGTGTGTTATTTCAGAGGAGGAGGACTGGAAACAACAGTAATCTTCTGCACATTCTACAAAGCTAGAAGGAAATAGTTTGAATGTTTTTACTGTGAAGAAATGATCAATGTTTGAGGAGATATAAACATTGTGCTGCATGTAGCTGAACACAAGACCCATAAATATGCTTATTTTATGTTTTTCTGTACCTGTTCAATAGTTAACTTGTAGGCTTGTAAAGAGTTGATTCAGCAGTTAAGAGTGTACACTGCATAGGACCCAAGTTCAGTTTCCAGTACCCATGTCAGGCAGCTCACAACTGCCTGAACCTCCAGCTCAAGGGAAACCGACACCTTCTTCTGGCTTCCACATGCACCTGGAGTCATACACACACACACACACACACACACACACACACACACACACACACACACTTAAAAATAATGTTTAAGCACTTAAAGTTTTGAAGCTTGAAAGACCTAAAACAGGAGTGAATTTGAAAATTTGGAATTTGGTTATGGAATTTGGAGAGGTAGAGATATCAGGGAAGAACTGAGTCATGAGTGCCCATCTAACCTAAATCCTTCATTTTACAGCTGAGGCAGCTGACCAGAAAGGCTCCTGGTGATGCAGTGGGCTGACTGGGTCTGGGACTCCAGGCCTGGGACTGAAGGGGAGCGGAGCCGCTGGTCCAACAGAGACCTTTGGATTTACTTCGGGATTTTTGATGGACCCAGAAGCTGCAGCCTGACAATGGTCCACTGACAAATGTCGTCTTAGGAGCTGACCACAGACTTCCTTCCCAGGAGTTTCCTTCCTACTGTCCATTAGGAGCTGGGGCTTGGTGGACTGGGGGCCTGGCTTGACTGTGTGCACTGATGGCTTAGGTAAAAGTTGGACATCTCCTCTTGTCCTCTCAGCTCTCCAATCGTAGTTTCTCTTTAATTTTTTGTCCTTATTCTCTCCTACAGGGACAGGTCCTTCTCAGGCCACACCTCCATGATGACAAGCCAGCAGAGAAGTCACCTCCATCCCCTGGATGATCTCCGGACAGGGATACAGAGAGGCATGGCTACCCTCTCCAGACCTCTCTGGAAGCAGGTAGTGTGTGATCACATGGCCAGAGTCTGTTCCCTCTATTTGACCAACAGAATTTTTGTGATCAGGATTATACAAACTAGTTTCCAAATAACTTTCTTTCTCTTGTTTGAAAGATTTGTTCACTTTCCAAGGCCTGATTATACACAGACAAGATGTTTCAGTGTATCTCCAAAGGGGCATTGACAAGATCCCACCCAAGGAACAATGTGCTTTTATAATGAGTCACACCACGTTCAAAGACATTTCAGACAGGTGGATCCAATCCACACACAATGATCCTGATTCGATTATGCTAACTAAATCAATTGTGACTTACCTGAAGGTAATGCACACAGACCATAAGATAAAAAAGAGATCTTTCAATTGAAAAGTCAATCATTAAAATTGTCTTCTCCAAATTTCCACATTGTTATTCCATGTTAATACATAAACACAATTAATCTTAATGGTTATGCTAAAACCATTTTATTTCTCATCTTTCTAAGCCATGGGAGTATAAACATAACTATGTTGATTCTAAATACATATCTTGGAATCAATAGTAACCTTATATGTCAGTCCTGATCAATCAGTAAAAAAAAAACCTATTCATGAAGCTATGCAGAACATGAAAAAAAACCCATTAGCTAGAATAACAAGGAATCAAGAGAATATGCTGTAAATTTTTGCCAAGAAAATGACAAAAATAAGGATTGATATAAAAAAGATATACTTGTTCTTTATGGACAAGTGCAATACATATGTGGTGTTAAGTTTTCTTAGGTAAATTGCAGCATTTTCAAAATATATTTTAAAGCATGGTCTATTTGATTGACAGTCTATTTGGTTTTGGTGATGGAGTCTCAGCCACCAAGTACTTATGAATTGCTCCAAGATGCTAGCAGAAACCTAAATAAACTCAATAAGATGGTAAGGGCTGAGAAAGCTACAGGCAATCACAGGGATGGTAGAGTTCCTTTGAAGGCCAACACTGCACTTAGCAAAGGTCAACTACACGATTTGAAGTGCAGTGTGGAAGCACTGGTAGCCTGTGTAGTGATTTTGGGGACCCTAAAGCAATCACCTCCTTCCAGTGATGGAACCCAGCCAAGCTAGCTAGCTTGAGAGTATACCATACTCAGTGTTATTGTAGACTGGAAATGAAAGCATTAGAGGTTTGTGACAGTTGAGCCTGTGGGAACCTCAGAGGGACTCATAGTCTTGTCCAGAGGGATGGGACCCTTGGGTGGAGGGGGTCTGAGAAGCAAAGCAATGTTGAGCCTGGCAAGCACAGAGAGAAGGCAGTCACCTTGCCTTGAAGAGGACCCCGAGGGACTTGTTCAGCAAGCATCCTCAGCTTGACAGGATCTGGAATTACCTAGACGACAAACTTCTGGGCATGTCTGTGAAGGAGTTTGTAGACTGGGCTCACTGAGGTGGAAAAACCCCGCCTAAATGTGAGTGGTGCCATTCCATGGGCACAAGTTTTTGGCTTCTGTAATTCTGCTTCTTGGCAACAAGATGTGTCAATCAGGATGTGGATTTTGTGCATAAAAGGTGAAAACTGTGAGGATCAGGGCTACATGACTTGAGCAAGTTCCCATGTGGCCACCAGTCACCAATACAGACTTTCTATTAGGCTTTAAGAGTGTTGATGTGTGTTCTATGGTGGAGTTACCTCACAACAAACGCAAGCTCCACACAGCATTTATCTCTCTGCTTCCTGGCTGTTGCTGCAATGTGACCAACTGCCTCGTTTCTGTCACCATGTGCTTCTCACCATGATGGACTGGACCCTCAGTCTGTGAGCTCAAATAAATCTTTCTATCTTTAAGTTGTATTATCAGGTATTTTGTCTTAGCAAAGTAAAGTAACTATCTTAGTTAGGGTTTCTATTGCTGTGTAGAGACACCATGACCACAGCAACTCTTATAAAGGAAAATATTTAACTGGGGCTGGCTTACAGTTCAGGGGTTTAGTCCATTATCATCATAGTAGGACGTGGCAGCGTGCTCCATCTTGAGCGGAAGGCAACAGGAAGTGAACTGGGACACTTGGCATGGTTTTACCATATATGAGACCTCACAGTCCACTGCCCCAGTGACACACTCCTCCAACAAGGCCATACTTATTGCAACAAAAATCACACCTCTTAATAGTGCCACTCCCTATGAGCTTTCGGGAGCCAATTACATTCAAATTACCACAGTAACTAATACAACAGCCAAAATGAAAAATACCAGGGAGACCCTTGTCCTGAAAGCCATATGGAAAGCTGACATCACGAGCAGAAACTTCTCTGTGCCAGCCTTGCCTTGATGTAAGAGGGGATACCTGGATGAATATCAAGGTTTCCATACTGGTTATAGGAGGAACCAAGGCAGGATGCTGGCTCAGTGATCCGCTAGCTGCCTGTTTAAACTGGTTTTGGAACAATCTGTTCCTAACAGGCTGGTCAAGCCATTAACCCATGGACAACATAAAAAGGACAGAACTGAACTCTTTTACAAGAGCCACGAAAATACACCCAATAGTACTGTGACACGTAGCAAAGATAGGACCACGGGCACATGTCTGAATGTACTATTCAGAGTTAGCTAAACTTAATTAAGATAACGACTGGCACTTTGAAAGGGCAGAACAGAGCAGAATTATTAGATCTGAGAACGAAGCAGAAGAACAAAGCGGGGCGAGGATGATAAAGGGAGATCTCAAGCAGGATTTAGAAGGAAGAAAGAAAACTTTCAGAAATAAAGACTTAATTGCACGAAATGTGGAAATAGGTAGAGCTATAAAAGACTCCGAGAGAGAACAGAGGAGGAGGAAAGTGAAGAAAAACTGATGGGAATCGAAAAAAGAAATCAAAAGGAAATGATAAATAAAGGAGCTGGACAAAGGAGATCCAAAATACACTTAACGGGAGCCTTCAAAGACAGAAGCCAGGAGAACAAAACAAAATGTGAATTAAGATTTAATAAAATGTCCCAAGATAAAGGAAGACTTTGCACATTGGAAAGGTCACTCTGCAGATGAACAAATTGACCCCGAGTGGAAAACCCCTAGATGCAGCCTATTAAAAGCATCGGACTTCAAAGATAAGGAAAACATCCTTTGAGAGTCCAGGCAAAATGTCCCAGTAACTCATAAAGGAAAGAAAATGAGGCTGACATCCATCTTCTGGGAAAGTATTCGATGAGAAAAAAAAATCACCATTTTAAAGATTCTCAAGAAAAGAAAAACTTAGCTGAAGGGTTTCCTGAGCAACCCGGTTTTCCTTCCAATGTAATGGCTGTGTATAGATCCAGAGCAAGGGCTCCTGGGAAACTCTCCTAGGGATATGACGGGAGGTTGACCTTAAATCACAAAATAACAAGGAAAGCAACAACACAAGGTGTTGGAGAAGTCACTGAACACACTTACCTGTAGAACAAAGAATAGCAGATGGGCCAGACATTGCTGGCAGAATGCGTGTTATTCTGACAGGTTAAAAATGATACACAAAAAAAAAGGCCAGAAGAAAGAGGAGAGCGAGGAGAAACTGGGTGTCCTTCAAGACTAAGATAATACCACGTGCCACTGAGTAAGCTAATTAGGAGCACAAAACCACAGAGTGACGTGGGCAGCTGATGACTCCACTGCGGGAAGGGGGAGAGGGACAAGGGGCACTGGGTTGGAGCCCCGAAAGAAATTTAACCACACAGAAAACAAACTGATTTTTTTTCTGTCTCCCAAGGATGTACCAGCCAGATACCTAAGAGATAACATTTTTTATTTGTTTGTTTTATTTTCTAATTGATGTGTAATATGAGGGCTGGCTCGTTGGGGTTACTGTCCTGCCTGGTACCCGCAGCCGGCAAGCCCCAAAGAAAATCACACAGAGAGTCTACATTAATTATTAACTGATTGGCCCATTATTTCAGGCTTCTTACTAGCTATTATAACTTATATTAACCTATCTATGTTAGCCACATGGCTTAGTACCTTTTCTCAGCTGGACAGCTTACATTGTTGTCTCCTTGGTGGTCTGCGCAGGAATGCCAGGGAAGCTTCCTGCTTCCCAAATCTCCTGTTCTCACCTCTACTTCCTGTCTGGTTTTCCCACCTATACTTCCTGCCTGGCCAATCAGCATTTATTTAAAACATGATTGACAGAACAGACAAGTCTCCTGCACCATTGATGTCTTAAATCCTGATGCTCTGGGCCAAACCTGGGTTGGTATGACTGAGAAGTCCAGTGAAAGAGATCCGCCATACCACAATGTTAGAGAAACACTAGAAGAAAATTCCAAGGCTTTCAAAACAACAGAAGAATAAAGGACATTAAAATAAGAAGGATTCTGTGATAGGAGACTTTGCATATGTTTATCTGTATCATAACATACAGGTGTAGCCACCTCCATACTTATAAGTTTATGTGTCTAGCAGATTGCATGAATTGGCAGTAATGAACTAGCACACTCTCATAGCAGTAGAAGAAAGACATCAACTCAATGACCTAGAGAAAGATGACAGATGCACAGATAAGCCAATCATAACTCAAGGCTGTAGCCAAGAGATATGGCTGGTGCAAAGTAAGAGAGGAAGGCAACATGAGGCTGGAGGGAGATGCAAATCAGGTGCGAAAGAAAGCAGGCACTATCTGTTCTCTTTTAGGGTGGTGCTCAAGCCTGCCAGGACCGAAGGGACGGGAGGACCAGAATTCATTGTGCAGCTATATAAACTTCTCTCTGAATTAACAGAAGTTACCATTATATAACACAACGCAGGGAGAATTAGACAGATATGCTGAAGCAGGAGAAATGATCAGGTATGTAGAAAGGGTTGCTTTGCTCTCCTAGTACTATTTGCTGAAAAGCAAATAATCAATGGCTAGAACTACCTTCTCCTGCTCATCTCTCAGAAGACCAGAAAATGTAGCAAACAAAATTGGTTTTCTAGATGAACTTCCAATTCTGTAGTCCTTTGATGCAAAGCAGACCATCTACCCATGTGCACATTCCCCCAAAGTGTCCATATATCAAGACAAAGAGATAACCTCAATAAATTTCAAAGTATAAGGCAAGCCACCCTTGTTGATGGAAAGCCATAAAATTAGAAATTTATAAGAGAAAAACAAACAGACTTTTCTACCTGGGACAACAAAAGCACCATTAAACAGCCCCTAGATCAAACACGAAAGACACAACATTGCAAGATTTCTAGACTGGGCATTGTCTCAGTAGGTAGGTGCTTGCCACACTAGCATAAGGAGCAGGGATTGAAGCACCAGCACCAAGGTAAGAAAAAGCCAGATGTGGCACTGTGTGCCTGCAGTCTTTGTGCTTGGGAGGCAGAGGCAGGAGAATCCCTGAGGCTGCCTGAGCAGCCAGCCAGTCTAGATGAATTGGTGAACGTCAGGTTTCATGAGAGATTCTGTGTCAAATAAATAAATAAAGTGATGGAGATAAACTGAGGAAAGTATTGGATACCAACCCAAATGTTCTCTCTCTCCCCCCTCCTCACACACACCCAGACACACAATTGTACATACGTGCACACACCCACATATGTGCTCACACAAACAAAATTATAAGGAAGATAGTATGTGAGAACCTGTGGGAGTCAGAGAGAACCAAAGTTCAGAAGGAAAACTTCTGTCGTTATGTCATCACACACAGACACAAACAAATCAGATCCAGAACTCTCGAAGGCAGAAAAGGGGCTCCTGAAAGTGTGTGCTACTGTGGAGAAGAGCATCCTGCATCTTTGGCTGGAGCAGTTATATAGAAAGAGAGATGTCTATGATGAGGATTTGGGAGAAATATTGGCACAGGTGGTGTCTATTTTAAAGTTTTCCATTTCTTTTCTAGATATTGCTGTTCCAAGTCTCTGCATTTTTCCATCAGTCTGCTGTGGAACATCCAGCATTTTAAAATCACCAACAGCTTACTTAAAAACATTTAAACCCTTTAAAGAAGTTTAAAATATGAATCCATCAGTCCAAAATTTCCCATTGTGTTGTCTCCTAGAATTGGCACCACGAAGCTGCAGTTTCTATGGCTCTTTGTCTCCTTTCTGTTCACTGGAACACACTTAAAACATGTTAGCTATTTTGTTGGTCTTTTCTATGAACGCTTTTGTTTCTGTTGTTCTAATTCTCTTTGATTGTTGACATATTTTATATTTTCTCAGTTATGTCTCAACTCTTCCTTCTCTTCATCCGGTGAACATTTTGAACAGAAGAGTTGAGAAATCCCACACATAGCACTTAACCTGTGATGAGCAACCAATGAGAGACTTCAGCGGCCAGCGACTCCTCCTGACCTCTGGGCTGGTCATTCTCATGCCCTGTCTGTGTCCTCCAACAAACCTGTGTGTTCTTCCTGATTTTAACATTTTAGCTGTGGGGTTAGAGTCAGATGAAATGCTTCAATTTTATACCCTTGCTTTTTCCACAGATGCTCATGTACCACGTTGGATGTGGCTGTCCTTGATCTATTTCTGTCAACATTCCAAGCTATTTCCTCCATTGGAGGGCACCTGGGCCATGATGCTTTTGCACCACTGAAAATAAAACATGGTGGTGCAGATTCCAGCACCTTTTCCTATTGTTGGAGTGAGCAAGTTCCTCTAAGAGCAGGACAGCTGGACCACAGGGCTTTGCTTATATTTGAATGCGTTCATACCGTGACACCACCAGGTTGGTGGCCACATGGGGTGACTCTTGGCCTCTGATTTCTGTTCCCCATCACCTCACACACTGTCAAACTGACAGACCTCTTGGGGTGAAGGAGGTTTTGGTGTGTTGGTACTTGGCCTGCCTTGGTGAGTCTCTGTTGAATTTTGCACGTATTGGTGCTCAGTGCCAGCCTACCTTTCCCCCATATTGAAGAGCATATGTGACCCATTTCTTTGAGTTTGAGTTTTTCAAGGGATGGATTGTTCTATGGATGTGAGAAAGGCAAACTAGACAGGCTAGCCTTTGTTTTCTGACTTATTCATTACTTATTCATGTTTACTTGATGGGTTTCTTTCTTTCTTTCTTCCTTCCTTCCTTCTTTTCTTCCTCCCTCCCTCTTTCTTTCTTTCATTCATTCTTTGTTTGTTTGTTCCTTCCTTCCTTCCTTCTTTTCTTCTTCCCTCCCTCCCCCCTCCCTCCCTCCCTCTTTCTTTCTTCTTTTCTTTCTCTCTTTCAAGTTATCTTTTCTAATTCCTTGAATCTGAAGCTTAGTTTGCCCTTATTCTTTCTTATGTTCTTAGTTTGCCCTTGTTCTTTCTTATGTTCTTAGTTTGCCCTTGTTCTTTCTTATGTTCTAGAATTACATTCAAAGCTCCCCTGTCCCTCTGAGGACAGCGTTACCCATGCCCGTGGCTCTTCACATGCCATGCTTTCATTATTAAGCATTTTTAATTTCAGTTTTTATTTTCTCTTGCATTCATAACTTATTTAGAGGTTCTGCCCCACATTTTTTGAGTAGGATGACATTTTGGGGCCAGCTTTGGTTGCGTGTTGCTGGTTTCCTAGTGTAGGCTCAGACATGCTGTGCTTTCTACATTTGTGGGAGGGGTCTCCAGAGTTTTCTTTATGCACAGAAGCATGGGAATGCTTTGAAATAAATATTTCACAGTTGTTTCAAGGATGTGTAACATCTCTACTTGTGTAGACAAAGTTCTCCACACCTTCCCATCCTGCTCAAGCTGGCCTCCTCACTTTCTGCCTTGCTATTTTCTCCTCTTGTGGTTTCCAGAGCCCGGAGCACTCCTGGATGTCAGCCCACGGCTGTGAACAATTTCCTCCTGCATGTCTTATTTTTTAAAAACACATTCTGTTTTAAAATTTTTCTGTATTTTGGTATTTTATTCTTTTATTTTAGTATTTATTCTGTATTTTAATATATGTTATTGTGTGTTGTTTCCCTTTGTTTTATATATTTGATGTATAAAATTATTAGGTATCACATCTTATAATGCATTTCTCATTTTTAGTCAAGGGGTGCACATTTTATAAAATATACTTTCTCATCTTAGATGTCTGTTTTCTATTTATTTTTGCCTAATACTCAGTTCTGTCATTTCTGAAAAGGACACAAGGCACATTTCTAATTCCTATTCTTTCATGTTTCTTATTTCAGCGATAGACTATTCAATTTAGTTACACAGTAGTATCTGCATGCCTGCACTTTTTAAACAAACCACACTAGCCATGACTCTGTTATAACAACAATTCCAATTTTTAAAGTCACGTTTTTGGGGTATTTTTCCAAAGATTATTTCTTGCATCTAGTATCCTTTTTTCTTTATTATATTCATTTTCAGAGTTGCAAGAGTCGGTCTTTCAGAAGGTTGGTGCACTTTTTCAGTGCCCAGTGTTTGCAAGGATGTGCGTTTTGCTTCCCGTGAGTCTCACATCTGAATGAGATGTGAAGGTCCAGGAAGGATATACCTTGCTTGGTCCCTTGAGTGTGGCTTGGCTCCCTTAGTCCTACTCCTGTGGCTGAGATTCATCTAACTTTACATCTGTAGGGAATCTGCCCTTTCTCTTTAGGCACTTCAGGGTGAGCCTGGGGATGTGTTGCTCCCCCACTCCCTTTTTTGTTTTTGTTTTTTTTTTTTAAAAAAACAACTTTGAAATGCATCATTTGGTAATTTTGTACATAAATACAGTGCATTTAGGTCACATCCACCACCACCTCTAACTCCTGCTAGTGTAGCCTTGTGTACATCCTTCTATCAACTTTGTGTCTTTGTTCTCCTCCTCCTTCTTCTCCCTACTCCCCCTCCCTTTATTATAACCCATTTGTTGTTCTTTTCTTGCACAACAAATGATATTCTTTGATGATGCAAAATTCAAGATGTTCTGAAATGTTCTTTGCTAGCTAAGTGATGAAATCTTGGATTGTTTCAAACTTTTCTCATGCTTTTCACATTTGACCTTTCAGAATTTGGGGGAACTTCCTTTTCCATTATCCTTACTTGATATTTCATTTAGTGTTTTTATTACTGAAGTTTTTTTTTCATACTGGACATTATGTACCTGTAAATTGTATTAGAGTTTGCTTAAAGTGACTCAGAAGTCTCCTGTCATATCTTCTGAGTTCCTTAATACTACCTATTCTAGCATTGTCTTCTGTCTTGTCCTCACTTTGCCCTCAGACCGCTACAGTCTGTATCTCCCTTGCATGCTGTTTTCCTCCTACAAATGAAGAATCTCAGTCCCTCATTTCAGAGCTGACCATGAAAGCCAGAACGAAGTGATTTGCTGTGTGTTGCCTTGACAATGAATGTAGATTCTGATTGGAGACACACTGCTTTGATGCTGGGCAGTGTGGGATGAGGTCCTCAGCCACATGAGCCTTTGTCTCTAGGGAGTGTGAGCAGCTTAGCTTCTAAGGGACTCCTTCTTGGGACAGCACTAGGTCCCTGAGGCATCAGCCAGCCTTCTTAGCCTAGGTCCTGCTTTATCAGAAATGCCGCTCAGGAGCTGCTCTGTCTGCTCTCCTTACTGCATTCCAGGCTGTGGCCTCTCCGGTGCACTGAGAGGTCAAGGATGAGCCATTCACTCACCCAGGGCCTTGGCAGGAGCTCAGGAAGGCTGGGACTCTCTTTGTCCATGCAGCCTCAGCCCCCCTGACTTCCTTATCTTTCCAGATGGCTTCTCCACTAGGTCCTTCTAGGTGATCTGTTCAGGAGGGTGACTGGGTTTCTTCATACCACCTATTATTTATTTTGAGTGAAAGCCTATCCTTTCTCCTCTTTCTTCCCTTCCTCCTTCAAATTGCTTATATTTAACTTCTTAGAATTTACTAGTGATCAGTTTCCATGTACTCTACATTATTCAGAATTCCACTTATGTTTGAATCAATTGACATCACCTCTTTGGTTTTTTTTTTTCCAAACTGTAAGGATTAAAAAAATAAAAGACAAACAACTATGTCATTTCATCAAGATTTGGAGAGAGATGAGAAACTCATATTTGCTTTAGATTTTAATCAGTCTAGTAATCTCAGCATTCTGTCCTCGTTTTGAATAAGCAGCATTTGTCCCTTTAGATA
Organism: Dicrostonyx torquatus; assembly: GCA_028555095.1. Classification (NCBI taxonomy): domain Eukaryota; kingdom Metazoa; phylum Chordata; class Mammalia; order Rodentia; family Cricetidae; genus Dicrostonyx; species Dicrostonyx torquatus. Next base: position 2,249,277 of record JAQHUG010000118.1, on the reverse strand, counting down.
ACCAGGAATACCCATAAATACACACGGACGTGCACGCATGCATGCACACACATGCACATACATGTACACATAAACACATGCAAACACATACACATACACACACATATGCACGCATGCACGCAAATGCACACACACAAGCACACACACATGCACATCCCAAACAAAAACTTAAAGACAACTTTGGCCTGTATTCCATGTCATTACATTATATTTTCTTTCAAAGGAAGGTGCTAAGTGATTTTGCATTTTTATCTATTATTTTTATTTTTCCTGTATCCTATTTATGAATAAGACCATCCTTAGTCAATCATAGACTCTTGTGCTGTTTCCTCTCCCTTCCTTGTCCTTGACAGCAAGGATAAGAACTCTCCAGGAATGAAGTATGTTTTGAAAAATTAGGCTGGATTTTAAGGAGGAATAGTTTTATTGATGCCCTAACTACAAAACTGACTGTATGATCAATGTCAATGGTAGTTCTTTTCAAAAACAAACAAAACAAAACAAAAGAGCCCACAGACCTGTGATGGTTAATAGTGATTGTCAATGTGGCAGGATATAGACTCATCCAGGAAACAGGCTTCTGGGCATGTCTAAGAGACAGTTTCTAGTTGGAGTTAATTAGGGTGGAAAACCCACCCTTACTTGGGCACCACCCTTTATGGACTGAGGTCGCAGACTGAATGAAAAGGAGACATTGAGCTGAGGAGCAGCGTTTGTTTCTCTCGGCCTGATGACTACAGATCAACGTGACCCGTTGTCTCATTCTCCTGCCTCCACCTATTCCCCACCATGATGGACTGGACCTTTGAGCCATGAGCCAAAATAACCTTCCCTTCCTTAAGTCGCCACTGTCAGGCATTTTGTTGAAACAAAGAGAGGGGTAACTACGTAAATCACTTTGGCTCCTGAGAGTCTTGCTGACACACACTTGCAGGTCTTGTGTAAAGAGAGTTTTACTAAGTTCTGCTCAGCAACAGTGCCCAGAATCTGTGTCCCTCACACACCTTGGACAGTCGATGACAATGTCTAGGCATGAGTAGTGGGCTTAGATCAATGCCTCTCAGTTCTGGGCTGCTAGCAAAAATGCCAGCGCCTGTGAAGAATGGCTGGGGAGGATCTAGGTCACTTACCACACAGGCCTCGGGACTACAGGGCTGCCCTCACCTGCATCCTTGGTCATGTGTTCGGACTCTACCCCAACTGTCCTGAAATGCTCTCCGCTTTCTCTGCGTTCCTGTGAATTGTCTTTTTCTTATTGACTCATAAGATCCCTGTGTATTAAGACTATTAATCTTTAATCGTGTTATTCTCAGTCTTCTCCAGATTTATTTGCCTCTCTTATCTGAAGACACAAGTCATCGCCTCCATTGACATCTTCCCTGTGATTTTTCTTCTGGCTTGGCACCTTCATGTTCTCATCCATTCATTAATTTTACAAATCTATGGGTGTGAAAACGACAGACCTCATTCCCTCTGGTGGAATTTATAGCTTGGAGATGTAAAACCTTAAGTCTTAGGTTTCTGTTTTGTGTGTGTGTGTGTGTGTGTGTGTGTGTGTGTGTGTGTGTGTTTTAACTTCCATATTAGTTTAGTATTTACTTGCTTGGTTATCTCTGTCCATCTGGAATTTATTTGGTTATACCATATGCCAATATCCCGTGCCAGATTTATTTAACGAATGTGCATATTTCCTCATGCTATTTGTTAAACGTGGCTGTTTGCATACACATTCCTTTCCTGTGGTCTCTGAATCTCCATTTAAAATGGAAAAGTCATTAGTTAAATGAGAAACTCTGTGACAGGGAAAGTTTCCTCCCATTGTTCTTTGTCTCTCAATAACTCCTTAGCTGTTCTTAGTTCTTTCTTTGGACCATAACTTTTAGCATGGCTGTCAGGTGCTAAGCTGTGTCCGTGGATGGGACTCATGCTTTCAGTCAGCTGGGAAACTGTTCCTCATCACTGCATCCAGTCTCTCATCAGTGACTCTGGCATAAGCATATAAAATTTTTAATGCCACGTGGGAAATATTTGTGCTCTTCGTATTGTGAATTTACTAGAATTCTTGTTACTACTTGCCTCTGTATTTTACATCTTTGTTCTTAGGAGGGTTATTTTCTCTGGCGATGTCTGTAAGTCACCAGTTTTCTTCCTCTAGATAACTTGGCTGGACAGCTGAGTATCCAAGTTAATTCTGAGAGTTACTGTGTATATGACCAACCTACATTGTTGATGCTAGTTCTGTAGTCTTAGTTTTCATTTATTTCTTTTTAAGACAGTATCTCCATGGAGTTCAGGCTGGTTCAGAAACTGATGTGTGTTATGTATGAGGCTGGTTTTGAATTTGTGGTCCTCTTGAATCTGCCTCCTGAGTGATGAGATCACAGGACAGGTGTGCCCTTACCGATTCCTGACAATTGTTTTTGGTTTTTTGTTTTGTTTTGTATTTGAAGAACGTTCATGTGTTGCTGTGTTTGGACAATCTGAATATTTTATCTAGTGAGTGACCATTTAATAACAGCGCAGGGAAGTAGCCTAATTTCTTTACTCTTTGCGGTCTGAGCGTTCAGGCCAGGGAAATGAGAAAGTGTGATTACTGGGTGCCAGGCCTGTCTTCTGCTCCACTCATACTCAGTGCTGGTGGGACCTAAAAATCTACAATTAGAAATGCTTTACTTTTCACTGTCTCTGCTTCTTTACAAAGCAGACCAGGGAGACCTTATCGATGTTGTTGTTTCAGGCTATAACTTTAAAGCTGTGCAAAATATTGACTCCCTTCTTGTCAGAACTGGGAGGAGAGCAAGCTATCTGTTATCACTGTGCCTTCATTCCAGCCTTTACAGGACCGAAGCCATCCTTCTTGTACTAATGTTGATTCTTAAAATGCACCTCTTCCCTTTGATAATTGCTAACAAGGCAGGAACAGAAAAGCAGTACAAAAGCCCCAAGTGTGTATTACAATATCTCTGGTCTTATGGCCCAAATTCAAACCAAATTCTCAGCCTCATCACATTCATAGGTCACACCAGCAGGCAGTAAGTAACTGCCCTGGTCTGGTTTCTGCTGAGCAGTTTCTGTCTTTGAATGGGGCTGAGCGGCTATGATGGGTAGAGCTAAACCCACTGTCTTCTCTGTACTTAGTGCCATGGAATCAGGAAGGAGATGCTCTATTCAGTAGCTGACTGTCCCCATGTCATTTCACCGGTGGAGGTATCACGGGTAGGTGGGACACCTTCCTACCCAGGTGGGGTGTGTGGGAGCAGTCTGCCCCTTTCCCTGACCCATCTGTCCCCGGGCCTCTGACCAGGCTTCTCCAGCTTTGCCTGCAACATCTGCTACAACCAACCAAGATCTCAGGTGCTGTCATATTGCCCTGCTCTTCTGACTGCAATCTTTCAGTACCTCCGCATATTTGTTCCTTGGCCCCTTAGACAGAAGCCCATGGCTGTAAAGAAAATATTTCTAGGCAGTCTCTGGAGAGGAATCGGTGTGCAACCATTTCATGATAAAACGGGCTGCGAGCATCAAGGCCTCATGCATTCACTTCCTTGGCACCTGTGCAATCTCGTTTGATGCCATGTTCCACATTGGGAGACAGGTTGCTCCTCTGCTTAAAAATGAGCACCAAACTCCCCAGCTCCTTGGTTGAACCGATAAAGCCAGCCACAATAAAAAGGAACAATACATAGCGCTCATTATACTGCTGAGTGGGGAGTTTGTTTAAGACTTGGGCCCTAAATGGTCTTTAATCCCAGGATGCAGTGATTGTGACGATGGGAGAGAGCCAGCCCAGCCGTCCCTTATAAAGTCAGTACGAGGATGAACAGAATAAAAAATGGTTAAAGGAATCTTGTTACAGATTCTGTTTATCCCATAAGGATTTGAGGAAAGCCATTAGGCAATGACTCTGTTTGGGGCTGATTCTTGGAAAACTGCCTTTTATGTAGGGGAGTCAAAAGGTTAAAGAAGTAAACAGAATTTAAATATAGTGGGTTTTATTCATTTTCCCATTGTTTGACTTAACTGCCTTCTAATGGAATGAGGACGACAAAAAGACAACCTGCTGGATCTAGCCTGGGGTGAGGAGGGACCAGCTTTGGAATTTTGCTGGGGCTTACATATAAAATATTGTTTTGATTTGAGGTCCCGTGAAGTGCTTCGGGTCTCAAATTACAGTAAATCTCCAAGACTTCTGCCCACCTGTGCCCCTGATGGGCACCCAGGTTGCAGGTAACAGAGCAGTGATTAAGGAAGTGCGGGAGAAGGGGGAGGGCAAGACACTGGGTTTGCTTTGGGCACCTCGAGGAGCTCAATGTTAGCTCAATTATTGGTTTTCTGAAATATGCCCCCGCGCTTTATTCCGATCAGATTCCCTGCGTCGCACAAACCTCTGGTGGATAACGGGACAATAGCACAGAATCAATCTCTCCTTGAAATTTAATCTCCCTGTCTGTACACGGTTAAGAGGAACACCTCCAGTTCTCTGATAAGAGCTGTAGATCTTCCCTAACTGAAGAGGGTTTTGTTCGTTAATTATCTGTAATAGAAAACTCGCAAACAGGCAAATGACCAGGCGGTTGGTATTTATCAGCATGGTAAAGCAGAGCTCTCACAGGCACACGGTGCGATGAAATGCTAATTTCTTTTGCAAAAAAAAAAAAAAAAAAGTCATCCTGGGTTGCTTTGGGAGCTTTGGGAGCTAGGAGCCCACAATCTGTCCTTCCTGACTGCAGAATTCCTAACATCATTCAATCATTCTTTTCAAAATCTCCAACGGCTAGGGGTGGTGGGATACAGGAATAAGCTGCCCGGGCTGCTTTTGCTGCTCTGCCCTTTTCTCTTCAGCTTCCAAAGGCGCCTGTGGAGAGGAGGTTAGCGGATGACACTGGACTCAGAACTTCTTTCCAGTGGTGGGGGACATGCAGGGCGGAAAGAGGGAGCACTTTTGCTGTGTGTAGAAATGAGGAGGGGGGTCCTGTCCCCTGAACTACGGGGTGTGTTCATACTGAACGTGAGCCACTGGGGAGAAGTCCTATAAAAATAGGATGGCTCTCTGTACTGTAGCCTTGGTGGGGCAGGATTTCCTAAGTCTCTCTCTGTATAATAGCCAAGGGGTGGGGAGAAGGCAGCGGCAATTCATACAAGAGGTGCAGGCTGCCTGCCCCTTGTTTATGAGGAAACAGGCCATCTTGAAGTCACTTTTTCCTTTCTTTCTAGAAATCGTATTGTCTGACTGAGGCCAGTGCTCCTGGTCTGGGTGTGTTCCTCTTGGAACAGACTCATATCCTGGGGAAGTATCCAGGAAATGTTTATTCTTTATTTCAAAATTAGCTTTTTTAAAAAAATATATAAAAGAAAGACATTATCGTTACAAAAGAAGCAAAGAATACAGAACACGTAATACAGAACACGTGAGATGAAAAGTTAGCACCTTTCCTCAGTCTGAGTTCCAGGGCAAAGCTCTGGTCCCCAGAGGTGTCCAGTGCTTCCTGCTGCCTCCCTCTGATGCCAAGCACATGAGAAGAAATGCCACATATCTGCAACCCTATTCCCTGCTTTTTCTTATATCATTGATTTTACTTATTTATTTTCATGTCTCTATATGAAAATGATAGTATGGTAAACGATGCTCTCTGTATTCCAGAGTCTGGTATATTTAACTCGCTCCTCGTGAAGTGATGCTGAGGTTATTTTCAGTGCCCATCCTTGTCACAATAGGCAGGCAAGAAAACGCAACTGCTGGGCTGGTGAGACAGCCCGGCACGCAAAGGTGCCTGCCACCCAAGCCTGGTGACCCAAGTTCGATTCCAAGAACCCACACAAAGATGGAAGAAGAGAACCAGTGCCGCATGGTTGTTCTCTGGCCTCTGGGGTGTGCTGCGGCAGGTGTGACCCCCCCACATCACACTTACACAGTAATGAGAAGAAAAACAGTTAAAGTCAGTGCTTAGGGCCTTGTGTTTTGAGTGGACACAGTGAGTTTGACTTGCTTCCTTGCTTTGGGGCTCTCCTTACCCTCTGGTTTATGCATCTGTGACATTGTCACCAAAGAAACATATGCCATGTGGCTGTTGAGAAAATTATACTATGAAGAATGACTGCTGGAATAAACTCTGTGTGTGTGAGGGGGGAGGGTCTGTACAGCAAGGAAGTGTTTGTGATAGACATGTGTGCACTTAAAATTTTCAGGAGTGTGTCCCTTTATCCATGTGGTCTCTTTGCAGGACCAAGTGTTCCATAAGCTTGGGCCAGTGACTCCACAGGTATAAGTGACTGTTTTTGTCCTGACTTTTGCATTTATTGACTTGTAGTAATTTTGCATCTTTATTGAATTACTTATCTTGACAGCCTGCTTATCTCCTTAACTATTTTACCTTTGGATTTACCAAACACAGGGACAAAGGAGATGTATCAGACCCCCACCCCATGGCCTATAGCAGTGGTTCTCAACCTTCTTAATGCTGCGACCCTTTAAAAATAGTTCCTGATGCTGTGGTGACCCCCAACCAAAATTATTTTCATTGCTACTCCATAACTGTAATTTTGCTATTGTTATGAATCATGATGTAATGTAATGGAGATAAAGGTTTGCCTAAGGGGTCCCACAGGTCAAGAATTGCTGGCCTATAGACAGCACCTCTTCACCTGCCATAGGTCCCCTCAGGATTCCTCCAGATCTCTGTGTTTTTTTGTGATATAGGATTTGGAACTGAACTTGACCCTCACAGAATTTTTCAAATATTATTTGTGGTAGTTTGAAAGAAAATGCTCCCCAAAGAGAGTGGTGCTTTTAGGAGGTATGGTCTTGTTGGGGGAAGTGTGTCACCATGGAGGTGGGCTTTGAGGTCTCCTATGCTCAAGCTACATTCAGTGGAGACTCAGTTCACTTCCTGTTGCCCTTGGATCAAGATGTAGAACCCTTAGGTTCTTCTCCAGCACTATGTCTACCTGCACGCTACCATTCTTCTCACCATAATGGGCTAACCTCAGAATTGTAAGCGAGACACCCCAATGAAATGTTTTCCTTTATAAATGTTGCCGTGATCATGGTGTCTCTTCACAACAATAGAAATGCTAATTAAGATATTATTTCAGCCAGCATCATCAGTTGCTCCCTGTATTTTATCTGTTTAGTTTTTGGAAGAGAAAAAGAACAATGATAACCATTTTAGCCATTTCCAGTTTAAGACATCCACGATTCTTTTAGAACCATCATGTTTCCATCTCAGAAGCCTAAGTGTGTTGTCCACATGATGTTTAGCCTGGTGAGAAGCTGAAGCTGTGACTCACAATGCCATGCAATGCTGGCTGGGTGCCCTGGCAGTCTGTGGCCACCTTTCCCTTCCCTGCTTGGTATAGTTCTATCGCAACATAAAAATTTTTGTTTTGTTATTTCTAGGCGCTATTATTTTCTGTAGATTTAGTTAATTATTCCTATGTCAGAACCTTATTGCCTTTTTGTCCCCAAGAAAATGACTTTTTAACATCTTATCATACTATAAAAGTTGAATTTTGTATTGTCTCATGAATTCAACCTCATTATATATAACAGATCAAACTGCTAAAAGGTGTGTTTCAATTTGCCATATGTTTTGAATAGAATGTTTCTATATGATCGTTTTAGAATGATGATTCTGAATTCAGAAGGAATTATGATTTTTCTAATGCATTAATTTGGGGGAAATGGGGTGTTCACTGTCCATGCCATGTTTGACTTGGCTCATCTCCTCCCAGTCATCTTAACTGAGAAAATGCTTCCTCTGGGTTCCCCTGGCTAAGTTCACTCCCGAGAGTCTCACCTGGATTCTTAGTATTGTTTGCAGCAAACCCTTTACTAGGGACAGTTTGGTCCCTGTTTCTGCAGAGATAGTACTTCTTCTTGAAGAACAGTTTCATGGCCAACAAGTCCCTCTGACAATATTCTAAGGTGCTTTGGTGAGATGCAGTCAGCGTGACTTCCTGACCTTTCCTCCTGCTTGCTTTGGTTGTGCTCTGAGGTTCCTTCTACCTCTGCAGATGACTTTTAGTGTCTAATTTTTTCTTCTATATGCATTCATGGATCTATTTTTTCCATTTAAGAGTTGTTTTCAGATACATATTTTAAAATATCATGTTTTGTTGCTCAGTTTTGAGTGTTTTATTTTTCTAATGGTTAATAAACTAGCAAGAAAGAGAAACAATAAATACTAAAAAATCTCACTGATTTTCTTTGACCTTTTATTTCTCATTTCTCCCTATGTCTTTGGTTTCTCATTTCCACTTTCTTCTACTCTGGAGGTTAGCAGATATTCTATGTCTGTTATTTAGTGATCATTTACAACTTTTTGGTATGCACATCTCTAGTCTTCTCTAGGAAAACACAAGGAATGAATATCAGGCCAGTTATTTATTACAAAGAGTCACCCTTTAGGTTGGCATTCCAAAACATGGGAGAGATGTGAGGAGGGGCACCTTCCTTTATGTATAGTGCCTGTTTTATATTTTGATATCTCTTGATCTGAGGGTGTGTGTGCATGTGCACGCAGGCCAGTTAAACCTTGTGTTTCAATTCTTCCTTCCTTCCCACCCCTGCCCACTCTACTCTGCTGTCCACCCTATGCCTCACTCTTCCCTACTTCCCACTCTTTCCTGCTCCCCACTTTTCCCTACTCCCCACTGTCCCCTGCTCCCCACTCTACCCTACTCCCCACTCTCCTTCCCTCCTCTTGTTTTTCTTCTCACACACACCGGCCCCAGTCCAAATTCTTCCATTGACCTGGAGTGTACTGATTGGACTAGGAGCCCCAGGGACTGTCTTTTTCTGGCTCCCCAATCATTGAGATTACAGGAGGCTTTCAGCATAGCTGGCCTTTCCCATGGGTTCTGGGGCCTGATGGAACTGTTCATGCTCCTAAGACCAACACTTCACCAACCCAGCCATCTCCTCATTCCCCCCCTCTGAAAAAATAGTTTTAGATTTTAAAATTCAGTCATTTCCTGGGATGTTTCTTGATGTTGACAGTTTTGTATACCCCTCAACTGATGGGTTTTCAGAAGTTTGGTTGCTGAAGAGTCAATGGTAGTTTTTGGGCCATGTTGGGTTAGACACAAGGATAGCCTCCACATTTATCTCCACGTGGCCCTGAGTGCTCCTGATTAACAATTCCTAAATTAGGAGGAAGCTCTTCAGTCAGTATGAGTGAGTGTGAGTGTGTGTGTGTGTGTGTGTGTGCTCTCACAATAAGTGACCCTGATTATCTTCTTTCTATTTCAGGAGCCTACCAATAGGTTTAAGGGTAGCAAGACAGTAAAAAATGAGTTTTCAAGAGTACATGGTGTGCATTCAGGACCTCTCCTGACTGCCATCACTGACTTGGCAGTTCATCCAACTCACAGGTTATTTCCATTAAGCCTTGCTTCCAACTGTCCATTGTAGCTGTGCTGTGAAGCACTTTTACTGGGAGATGAATTCTCCCTCTCCCACGGCCCCATGAAGGAGAAAGGTCAATTGAAGTAGGGAACCAAGCAGATGGATTTAAAGCCCTCACCCAGTTGTCCTTAGAGCAGGGACAGTACCCTGAATTATCCAGGTGGCCTGATCATCATCACAAGGTCTTTAAATGGGACAGAGGACTAGCTAGAGGAATGTGACATAAGAAACACTCTACCTTCTATTTCTGGGTTCAAAGGTAGAGGGTGGAACCATCAGCCAAGGAAAGCTAGAGACCATCAAAGAGATGGCTTCTTTCTTCGAGCCTCAAGGAAGTCAGCCTTGTGAACACTACAGTGTCAACTCCAGGAGGCTCATGTCTAACTTCCAACTCATGAACCAGGAACTAAAAAAGATGTTAGTTTAAGCTGTCATCTATTCTTCATTTCAGATGAGAAAGGCAGCATTTGTGTGCAGGCCCAGAGAAGCTGACCCATAGGTAGGCATCCATTCTGGCTCCAACAATAGGAAGGAAGTCTGCTCACATCTGTGCTGGATGCAGGGGTGAGTAGATGCTTGGGCTTTGGTTCTGGGTTCAGGAGTGCTTCATACTTGGTGTCTCAGCTGTTGTGCCTCTCCTGCTGGGAGGAAGGGCTGATGGAGGGAAGTCATCCTCAGTCAGCCTAGACAGGGACCTACCACTTTTGTTGAGAAGACTAGGAAAATTAGTTCATCTCACCTATGGCTATTGAATCTCCTCTAAAATAATCAAGAAGCTGTGTGGATGAGTTTGGATAAGTGCTCAAAGAATACCCCTCTAGTCCCTGTGAGTTTCCACATGCATGCCTGTAGTGGAATGTGGAACATCCTTGACATAGCTATGAGTGTTAGCTCTTTTGTTCTGACTTCAGAATGTCCTTCTTGATCAGCTAACTCTAATAGCTCAGCAGAAGGAAAGTGCATGAGCCTGTATGTGTATGCAACTCATGCACACAAATCCTTACACACAAGTACATGAAGGCGTAAGTATGCATGCAGAGAACACACATGTACACAAGTACACATGTGCATACACACACATAAACATGAGCACACAGATTTATATGCACTCACTCATGCATGTGCATTCTCAGAGTTCCAGCAGCTTCCAGTTTTTAGATCAGTAGCCCCGGGCTCTTTGGCTGCTTGTACCTGGAGCTTTCCTGGTGTGCTGTAACATAGTTAAGCAAGAGAGACCTAACAGAAGCACTAAACAAATCAGGATGTCTTCTAGTTCTTACTATGTGCCAGGTGAAATAATCACCCAGTTACATGTGTACTATTCTTTCATCCTTGCAGGGCTGTTTTTTAAGGTGTAAGGCTGCTATGCTCATTTTTCAGCTGATGGAGTAGGCTAGTTAGACTTAGTAAGGACTGCAGCTTGTATACTGCATGTACTTCACTGTGCTGCCTGTGACTCTGGTACAAACCCTAAGAGGTCCATGCACATCATTACAGAGTGGGCTGGCATCCTGGTTCTGCTAACCATCCATCCACCATATACTACCCTTCTATTCACTGTCCACCATCTACCACCTGCAATCCACCTTCCACCATCTGCCGACCACCATCCAACATCTGCCATCCTTCCACTATCCACCGTCCACTATCCATCCACCGTCCACCATCCACCATCTGACATTCACTATCCATCCACTATCCACCACACTATCCACCATCCCCATCCATCCACCATCCACTATCTATCCACCATCTACTATCTATCTATTTACCATCCACCACACACTATCCATCATCCACTATCCATCCACCATCCATCATCCATCCACCATCCATCCACTATCCACTGTCCACTAGCTACCATTCACTATCCGCTGTCCATCCTCAATCCACCATCTGCCATCCAACATCTGCCATCCATCCACTATCCATCCACCATCCACTACCCACCATCCACTATCCATCCAATATCCACCATCCACCATCCATTCACTATCCACCATCCAATATCCACCATCCACCATCCATTCACTATCCACCATCCAATATCCACCATCCACCATCCACTATCTACCATCCACCATCCATCATCCACCATCCACTATCCATCCACTGTCCACCATCCATCCACTACCCACCATCCACCATCCACAATCTACCATCCACCATCCACTCTCTTCTATCCACTATTCACTATCCACCATCCATCATCCATCATCCATCATCCACTATTCACCAACCACTATCTACCACCCACCATCCACTATTTACCATCCGCTATCCATCATCCACCATCCGCTATCCTCCATCCACCATCCACTATCCTCCATCCTCCATCTTCCATCCACTATCCTCCATCCGCCATCCACTATCCTCCATCCACTATCCATCATCCACCATCCACTATCCTCCATCCGCCATCCATTGTCTATCATCCGCCATACACTATCCATCATCTACCATCCACTATCCTCCATCAGCCATCCACTATCCTCCATC
>JAQHUG010000118.1:2193203-2237287 GCA_028555095.1 Dicrostonyx torquatus | reverse complement strand
TTTGCCATCCCACTATCCACTATCCATCATCTAGTATCCACCATTCACCCCTACATCAACTATCCATTTTCCCATCCATCCATCCATCCATCCATAATCCACCCACCCACCTATCCATCCATCTATCCACACATCCACCCATTCATTCATCCCTCCATCCAGTCACCATTCTCTCATCTACCTACCCACTCATTCATTTACCTATCCATCCATCCACCCATCCACCCTTCCTCCATCTGTCAATCCAGCCACCATTTATCCCTCAGAACATTAAAAATAATTCAAGGGCCAAAATTGGTAAAAGCATGGAAATGAGCAGTCATGGAACTACAGATCAGCAAAATCTTCTATAAGATCATGGTGACTTGATGAGGCTTCCTTCTCCAGAGGTCATCCTTTGATTGTTGGCAACTTTGGTCAATTCTGAGTATTATTCTGTGGGTTTTTTATTTGGGACAGGGACTCACTTTAAAGCCCAGACTATCCTCCTGCATCTACTTCTTATGTCCTGTAATTAAAGGATTGTGTTTGGGATATAATTATGGTTGGGTGGTGCCACTGGGGTTTGAACCCAGGGCATCCCAATGTTAGGCAAGTGCTCTATCAACTGACCTATATTCTCAGCCTCCTGCTATTACTCTTGGGTCACTTTGAAAGCACATCTATTCTAGTGCAATGCCAGGAGCCTTAAAGCTTATTACTGATGGTGTGAAAATTAATTTTCGCATGGAAAATATATCTATTAGTCATATAGAGTTTAAGGAATTTTAGAAAAATTGTAATGACCATGTCTTACTGACGGTTTCATGGCAACTGGCATTTAAGATGTGTCTGAAGGAGTCCACAATCTCAGCTGGGTACTCTGACTGTTCGGGCTCAGAGCTGATACCATATTCTGTGGGGTGCACAGGGGAACTCTAGATCAGGGTCAGGGGCCCAAGAGAGGAGCTTTCCAACTATGAGGTGATGGTGGTGTCTGCGGGGGCACTAATTTGTAAGCCCCCATTTAAGCCAAAGCTTCTGGGCCATTACTTGAGAAAGCCCTTAGTCTGCTTGGGTTTGGAGATGTTTCCGGATAAAATCTACAAACCAGGAGATTGTATGCATGCTTGCGGTGGCGTTGCAGATTAGCATATCTTGCAGTCATAGCAGCTCGTTAGAACAACCTACATCTGTCTCTAGAAGTGAGCCTAAGCGGGCATCAGTATTCACTAGCAGGATAGAAGAGGTGGGGACTGGAAAGCGAGGCCGGTTCACGGCCACATTAGCTTGCAGGGATTCTTTTCCACTTAGATGATGTAACCATGGACTTATCTGAGGAACTCATTGGAAATATTTTGACCATTACAAAGATTCACTGAAAACAAAACTTGACAAGAGAATTTCTTAGTGTCATCCATCCCACAGGAGTGTTGAGTGACTGAAAAGAGCAGGCTGTCATCACCTCTTGGATTTGGCCACATCCTTCACTTAAGACACACCCTGGAGATGGTTCCTTCAGTCCAAATCACTTATGTAATGTTGGTTAAGAGGACATTAGCAGTTAAAGTGTCGCCAAGACGGTTCAATCTTTCTGGTGTGTGCATGTGTGCGTGAGTGTGTGTGTCTTCACGCACGTGCTCACGCATGTGAACGCGTGTACAGGTATATGTATGTGTGCAGTACACATTTCTGTGCATGGATAATGGAGGAGAGTGGGCAGCCTTCAGTACCTCTCTCGGTTCAGTTTTGGGAGAGGGACTGTCACCGAACCCGGAGTTATTTGTCTCAGCTAGATTGGCTGTTGAGTGAGTCTCAGGGAACTTCCTTCACAGCACTGGGGTCACAAGTGGGATTTGTTCCATTTTATGTGAGGGCAGAGGATCGAACTCAGGTCCTCATGCTTGTGTGGCAGGCACTTTAGCAACAGTACACTCTACTCCGAGCAGAGGCGTCTCAGTCCCGGGTTTTAAGCAGGCTCATTAGCTTTATCATCGCCAGCACTGTGTCTTTTAAAGTCTTATCTTTTCAAATGTAGCTAAACTGTTGATTGTCAAGATGTTCATTTTACAGATAGATTCTCTGGTGCCGAGAGGTAGTTAACATTTTATTCATGTTAGGAGGATAACTTCAGTTATTGAAAGAAAGAATGAGTGTTCAAAAATAGGAAATCGTTAGTGTATAATATTATGGTTGGTGCTATTTATATCTACCTCTGTTAAACATTTTCCTATGGAGGATATATGCCTTTGTCATTAGGAAACTATACGTCCTCGAAACACAAGCAAATGGATGGGCTCAGAATGTGCTGGGTAGGCAGGGAACTGAGAAGGGACAGAGGACGGATGGGAAGTGGATGGTACTAATAACACTTCAGTATAAAATGCAGTGCATGTCTGTGGAGCGGTCTGGTTCTCCAAGGTTGTCCAAACCTTTCTGGGTATGAGAAATCTACAAGCCACGAGAGCAGAGGACTGTTAGAGATTGCACTTACTCATTCTCCAAGGCACCTTCAGTAAAATGCATCCTCTGTAGCACACAGTTGTAGAGTTTTGATAAATACTTAGAATCACGTAACCATCACCACCATCGTTTATATAAATACAACCTGTCCTCCTATGGTAAATCCTTCCTAACACTCTACCTCTGGCCACCACTGTTGTAGCTGTGGGTCTGGCAGACGCACACATGTGGCTGGGTTCCCGGAACTTTCTCCTTCCTGTTACTGAGCGCCAGGTACTTTTCTCACTCTTGAAGCGACGTGAGCCACGATGCTGGGGAAGTTATACCAGTGGGAGCATGAGGTTGCTTGCACGTGTCTGATTGGATCAGGAAGCATGGAGAGATGGAGGCTGGCACTCAGATAGCTTTTTCTTTGTCCCCATTTTATTCAGTCCAAAGCTCCAGGCCATGGGATGGTGCTGTCCACATTCAGGGTGGGGGCCTTTCCACATAGGTAGACCTCCTTTAAGACACCCTCACAGACACAGCCAAAGATGTGCTTCTCTAATGCCTAAGGGACTTCTTTTATTTTTAGTTTTAACAGTCTAGCCCAGGCTGGCATCGAACTTGTGACCCTCCTGCCTCTGCCTCCTTCAGCAAATTCCACTGGCATGCACCACCACAATCGGCCTAAGGGACTTCCTAATCCACACAAGTTGACAATAAAATTTAACCCTTACAGTGCTGCTCCATCCAGCATGTAGGTTTATCTGTTGGAAAACAGGTAGACCCTCCCCAGGATTTTTAGCAATTTATGCATGCATTTCTATCAGAATTCAGGTAGAGATGTTTTGTAAAAACTACTTTTTATCTTGATTGACACATCAGATGCAGGGGCCGGGGGCTGCTGGGTCATGGTCATGCGGTTTGTGAGCTTAACCTTATAGGAACCAGTAGTGACTGCACTCATTTCTATTTCCCTCAAGACCATAGGAAAGCCTCGGCTAATTCATTCTACACTTTCCCAGCAGCCAAGGATAAGGACCATCTCAGCATATGTTGATTTACTCTTTGTAAACCATCTGAAGTGTTACTTCATGATCTTGTTACTTTGTAAAACAAAACAAAAATCTGAGCCCTTTGTTTTCTTGCCTTTGAGTACCAGAAGTTTCTTATAGATCTGGGGGTAGACTTCGCCAGACATTCCACTTGTAAAAATTTCCTGGAGTTGGTGATGTGTCCTCCCAGACTCTCGGTGAGGATGAGACATTCTCAGTGAGTTATTTGAAGTCTCCATGTGTTCTTCATGGACCTGAACAGTGACCAACCATGTGAGAAGGAACAGCTGGCTGTGGCGAAGAGGGTCAATGCCATTCTTTGCCTTTGGCAGTGACTCAAAGGCAGACCAGGGAATGGGGAAGCTGCAGGGTGGGAGAAAACAGCTGGCAAGGGTGCCCTACCTGGAAGAGGTCGTATGGGAGAGGTGGCTGAACTGATGCACAGTGCCCAATGTCGTTGTCTGCAGAAGCAATGTGGCTTCTGAGTTGGGAGCAGCTTTATCTGAGCAGCCCTCAGACTTAGCAGACAGAGCCCACTGGGGCAGTTTTGTTTTCGTTCCTGTGGGGCAAGCCAGATGGGGTGGAGGCTACAGCAACTCCTCAACATGTCTTTCTTTGTAGCCACCTACAGGGAGGGAGATCCAGCTAGGGGAGCCAGAATTGCAGGGGCCTGGGGGCCTGTAGAGCTAAAGGTCAGTCAGTGTTGTGCAACATGGCTTTGATTACCCAAAGCCTCGTGTGCTTCTGGCGATTCAGAGGACCTATCACCATTGTCTACTGGACTGTGACTTCCTGTGGCTAGAGAGCATCTATGTTTGGTCAAAGAGATTGGATTCTGGAAGCTGGCAGTCTCAGCAACAGAGACTCGCCCTTGTCCCTGTGGATGTGAGCTGAGGAGGCTGCCTACTGCCAGCCAGAAGGCTCATGGGCAAGACGGTTTTTTAAAAGCCCCCAGATATTCCCCAAGGACATCCCAAGGGCTCAGGTAGAGTAGATGCCTTGGACAGTGGCTCTTCCTTCTTCTGTCTCTGGGGACATTATATCCAATCCTGCCTTTCTCCTCTGTGACTCTACCCTAGGAAGTACTTACACTGAGGATATCTGTACGTGAAATGGATAAAATAAGTGATTTGAGGGAGCTCTTTAGCTGAAGAGTATGATAACCCCAGAATGTGTATTTGGGATGATTACATTAAGTAATTCACACCAGGGGATCAATAAACATGGGCGAACAAAACTCCTCCCAGCAATGGGTTGTTTTGTTTCTCACACAGGTTCTTACTTTATTGCCAAACTGACCTTGCTCTCTTCCTGCCTCAGTCTCCCATATATAAACGTTCTCTGGCTCACTGTGGCTCCTGCGTTTGTGACGACCTTCCTAAAGAGGGTCTTTTACAGGGCTTACTTGAAGGGAGGGAAGGATAAGGCAAGTGGAGATCCCCAAACCTAAGACACAAAGCCTCAAATGATCTCACCTTGACCCCCAGATGGCAATGGGGTACCCGTGACCACAATACCTGGCAGACACAACAAAGGGAGAAGAAATCTACTTTATCTCTTTCCTTTGCTGGCCTAGTTTCTCTTCAATAGATCTGGTGGAATGTGTGTGTTTGAGTAATAGTTGAGAATTTCTCTCTCTCACTGCCAGGCTTTCCCACATGACGACCTTTGTGGGACCACCCCCTCCTCCTGGTAGGAAGGTCAAATGGTTCCAGAGTGTTTTGGAGAGAACTGCTAGCTCCTAGGAAGAAAGATCCCTTAGAAGACGGTCACACCTGACTCACAGGCCAGAGACACATTCCCAGCTCACTTCAGAAAAGATGAACGTCTCAAGGAACGGAGCCCAGGTGTTTCCACGTCAGAAAACCTCACACCTTGCACCTGTCCCTGCCAAGTCCTGACTTTGCCATCTGCTTTTGACCAGGCATAACCGAGGTGTGAGAGCCTTGAGATGCCCCCTTTACTTGCTGCCTGCCTTCAGGCAGAGACCGGTGGCTTGTTGGGGCTTTTGTTTCGTTTTTCACAGAGGAGTCTTTGGGGCAGCATCACTAAGCCAGGCAACAGACAGCCGGGTGGCACCCTGGGGCACTGTGCTCCTCTGAAGACTTCATGGCCTGCTGGTTCCGTGTGATAAGGCAGCATCAGAGCTCCGGTGTCCACTAAAGGCAACGATCCCGCGGTGCAGCCTGTACCGATATTAACGGCTTTATTCCAGCTTCCCGTGCTTACACACATGTACCTCTTTTCCCCGCAGATCTTCTGTTTGGCTGGATGGCTACTTTGACTGCCAGATTCAGAGAGGGGAAAGCCCATAAAACTCACAAAAGTGCAGCCACGTGTGTAGTTTCTGCTCAGCCGCATCTACAGAATGTCTTAGATGTGGAAGCCGGGGCCTGTCTGAGCTTTCGGGTTCTTTAAGACTCAGAAATGCTCAGCTTTTCAGAGCGTGGAATCCTCCCAATTCAAAGCCTAGTATGAGGAGCCTAGAAATTTGGTTGATGAAAGTCACTTCTTGCGAGCGTTGGACTGTCTTAGAGGCCTCCATCACTGCGCAGGTCATTGGTGCACAGGCTTCAGTGACGACTAGAGATGGATCCGACAAGCCTAGGATGGCTTCTTACGTGTTCCTCACATTGCTTCAGTGCTGCTGTGCTAAGCCTGCATCATGTACAGGTTCTGAGGTGTCCTTGTGGTCTGCTGGGGGCAAAGCAGAGAGAGGTAGCTCTGCTCAAATGTGTCCAGCAAGCCACCCACGGTGAGAATAGGCAACACCTATTTACCAGCCCCAGAGCAAATGTCCTCTCACAACTTGACTTTCCTCTTCACATTTGTTTCTCATTGCATAGTAATTTCTCCTTGCCATTTTAGTATTCAAACGCTCCAAATTACAGCGGATTGGCAGGAGAGCTTTTATAGCCTACGCAGCATTCTCTAGCTCGATACTTTGGGGATGAACTTGGCCAGCTACTTAAGCCCAGATTTGTCATTCTAGAATTCTGAGTCAGGTCTATTGAGGGTCAAAAAAAAATGAATCCAGTGTTTTCCTTAACACAATGGAAATGCTGTAGGCAGGCAACCAGCTTGTTCCTGGCTGCTCGGAATTTCCAGATTGCAGCATCAAAACCCTCTCTCCCACCCAACCCATATGAGACCTGCACACAGAGGGGTCCAGAAGCATCTATGCTGGAGGTCGGATGGACCTGATGTTGTGGTGGAAGGGTCACCCTGTGCCAGCCACTGCCCAGGCAGAAGCCTGACCTTCATTTCCATCCATGTAGGGAGGTGAATGGGAAAGGCAGGCAGCCCCATGCAGACATAAATGTGGGCTGAAGGCAGTGAATAAATTGCTCAGTTTCGAACTGAAAAGATACAGTTCATTCTCTGTAGTGCCTCCTCTGTCACACGTCGGGGCCTATTAAAATTTGGGTCATCACTTGTCTGTGGCAGCTTTAACTTTGCCAATTGCTTCTCTTCTAATATTTTAATGTTTAGCATTCACAAACCCACAGCTCCCGCCCACTCACCGTGGCTCCTGTTGCCTTTTGCAGTCCCTGCCTGCTTGCCCTATTTAGATTATTTTAGCATCCCATCACACTTCCTCCCGCTCGGAGTCCTTGCGTGGTTGAAGGAGAAGCTGGGATATCAGAAGCCTCCAACTCTTACACCACAAGCATGGCCACCTTCCTGAGAAAGTGTAGGTCATTGCAGGGAGGTCTGAAGAGCCCTCTGCTAACTTCTTCCGAAAAGTAAATCCACTTTGTTAATGAATTCGTAAAGGCTTAATGGTGTGTGTGTGTGTGTGTGTGTGTGTGTATGTGTGTGTGTGTATGTGTGTGTGTGTGTTTCTTCTCTTGGAAGCTTCTGTATTTCTTTATTGGATACAAACATGAAGTCAAGCAGGTGGTCAGTTCAGCTACACGTTCCCCCAGTCTGTCGTGAAAACTTGATCCAGAGGTGAGGAGTATCCATCTGACCATCTCCTCAGTAAATTCAGCGAAGAGGGGGGCAGTACCTGATGGGTCGGACTCCTGCATCCAAGCAAACAGTTTCACCTGGGGGGTCAGTGTTTGTAGTCCTCGTACTGGACTGCTAATAGATTTTCTTCATTTGCGCCAGACATTGAGAATATGTGCAGGCACCGGCTAGTTCCTCCCGTGCGGGGACCCAGGTCCACCTGTAAGGGTATGGCGGTGCGAGCGGCTGGAGCTGCCGCCTCCTGACAACGTCCCAGCTGTAGAGCAGCAATCGCAATCCTCGGGTGGCAGTTTTAATTATCGGCACGGCGATACCATCAGCAAGTGTGTAATTACGTGTCAGTTTCCTGGCTGTTGGGTATGAAAAGTGGATCCAGCGGAATGATGATTGTGGAAGCTGTAGACTCATATTTAAACAATTCAAAATGTGTAACTGGCAGTGTCATTAAACAGAGAGAGCCTGACCCCAGCTGTCACTTACTTTTCCTTATGCAGATTTGTTCTTGCTGTCTGTCAAAAGAACTCCATGGGCTGAAATGGGACAGAAGAGGTGACATAATTCTCAGAGCAAAGAGGGCTGCTCTCTTTAACTCCATAGAGGCAGGGTTTTTTTGTTTTTGTTTTTGTTTTTTGCCTAAATAAACACGGTCGCTGAAATTGTAAACAAAACCCGACCTTTACGGGAAATTATATAGACTTTTGCTGATAAATACACCAAGGACAGGATCAGACTTCTATCCTTAAAGCACGTGTGTGTGTGTGTGTGTGTGTGTGTGTGTGTGTGTGGGAACCCTGCCCTTTGCCAGGCTCTAAAAGAATAAGTGCTGGGATAATTAGAGAGATTTATTTCTGAAGCAGAAAATGAAATGACCTTTTCTGTTTTAGACTAAACTTTCGGGTCTAAGTGGAAAGGAAGCAGGGCTTATTTTGAAAGTGCTCAGTGTGAACAACGGGAAGCGAGATTAAGAATAATCAAACTTGGGCCTGGCTGGCTCAAGTTAGCACAGCAGCTTCAAAGACTTTCTCTCAGTTGGGAAAGCCAAAACACATACGCTAAATAAATGAAGGTAAAAATAGGCAAGAGCAGCCTTCTAAGAAGGCTCAGTTAAGAGGTGAGGAATCCTTTCAACCATTTTCCATCCAGCCTGGGCACTTGCTCTCGAAAATGCCCTGTTACCTAGCAGGCCTTAGAGGTTGCTTGGCAACTAAGGGTTAAGTCTGCATGCATGCAAGACCTGAATGGGAGATGCAGGGAGCTGGGGGAGGGTTAAGTATGGGGTTAAACTAACACGATGAGCCACGAGCACAAAGAGAAATGTTTCTTTAATTTTTAAAATGTTTTCATTTCTCATAATAAACTGGATGAACTTCCGGTTGCGTGTAAACATTATTCTGTGCCCCCGAAGACACTGCATTTTAGCTTTCAGAGCTTCAATTGATTCTAGAGGCCAGGCGGAGACTAACTACAGAGGAGCTATGGTCATTGCGATGCTAGAAAGGCCATTAAGTCATGCCTCTGCCTCTGGTATCACATTTGGAAGTAAGCACACACACACACACACACACACACACACATGCACGCACACACACGCATGCACACGGAATTGTTAACTAAAGGATTGACTCCACATTTCTTTCTACTCTTGAAGGTAACATTACGGACGTCTCATAGGCTGGTGGAAGCCATATTAATTGCCATGGCACACTCAGATCTGAAGTCATAAATACACACATATTACACCCTCTAAGGACTAATTTGTATTTTATCAGCTGTGAAAAGGGTGATTTTTTAAAACATATCTAGACTTAAGAGGTAGCCTTATTAGGCATTCATTGAAAAACAAATTGTGCATATATTTTGTAAGAAGGTTAAAAAAAAAGAACTCTTCTTTCTCGAAAGCTGTGCAGGGCAACTGGGGAAGCAATTAGTGTTCAGACCCTAGACAGACACAGCCTTGGAAGTTTCTGACATACAAATATTTGTGTGAGTAGTTAAACCGGAAAAGGGTGAGGAGGAGTGCCATGTGGCTATTCATCTCTCATGTCCACATGGAAGGGACCCTCAGCGTTGCATATCACCCTGTTGAGGGCTCTTTGTCTTTTGCTGATGAAGACTGTCACCATGTCTTCTGCCTTTGTACTCATGCCCCAGAGTCCCTTCCTGACCTACCCTAAAGGACTATGGCTGAGGTTCCGTGGGAAGTTGAGTTCAGTCCTCAAGTGCACAGCTTGTGGCAGGTCCCTGGCTTTGGGCATCTCAGGGAAGCTGGATGGAGAGGGCGCCACTTTCCTCACTGCGGCCAAGGGAGTGCAGAAGAGTGCTTCAAAGACCACTGCTTGCTTTCACACCTTCCCTTCCACAGTGGTTCCTTTCAGCCCTGCTTAGCTCATTCACAAGGAGGAAAGTTTAGTGGTCCAGCTTACTCTAGGAGCCAAACCAGGAGGGAAATAAATGTCCTCGGTCCTGGGCTTCCTCCAAGGGGTCCCCAGAGAAGAGCCCTCTCCCAACTGCTTTTGGAAGTAACTTTTGCAATCTAATAGATCTTATTATGAAAAGCCTTATTAAACATTTTACAGGGATGAGTTTATGTACCCCACTCAGCAGTGGTGACACTTGAAATTCTGTCAGGGAGGCACAGCACCTTTCCTCCCCCTATGACTTGTTCTATGGCTTCCTCTGATCTTTTCTAGAAAACAACATGACAGGACTCCCTCCTGCCCCCAGAGCCTAAAACCCCCATCTGTACCCTCCTCACTCAAGAGAAGGCGTCTTGGGGAGTATGTCAGCGGGCTAGTGTTTCATGTCCCGTGAATTTTACCTTTCAGGACACACGTGTCTCTTGCTTTGCTATAGAGTTGTGTGTTAGGGAAGTCGTGCATCCTTGCAGCTGCTCAGCTGCTCCTTGGCTGTTGGGATCACTGTCTGCTCTGTAGATGGTATTGTGTGAACGGGGTTAATTTAAATAATTTCCCCCTGCATCTTCCCTTGCTTTGGAACTACAAAGGCTTTGCTTTGAAAATGAATAGCTACTCCTGGTGGCCCTCCCCAGACGTTGGCTGCTTCCCCAGACTCTCTTTCTGCTGGTAGCTCAGATGGCCTTTGACTAATGAGGTGACCTTAAAAGAAGCAGTTGCTGAATGTTCCTTGTGACTGGCCCACGGAGGTGACAAGTGTGAACTGCATGCAGAGCAAAGAGTCTTGAGCAGACACTGCTGATGCCATTGGTTTGCAAGGAAGCTTGGGTCCAGGCTCAGGACCCAAGTAATTTATATTACCACGAATTAACAGGATCCAAGCTAAGTGTTAACTGCCCATTATCACTTGTCACCATGGTTAATAGTCACCAAATACTTATGACTTTAGGCATAGGTGTTTTATTCTTCCTTTGTAAAGAGATTATAGCGTTAGAATAAATGAATTTAAACTCCGGCCTTCTGGAAAATTCCCACCGAGCTATACATGAAGGCCTGTGGCATATATGACTTATTGATAAGTGTCTGAGGAGATTATTTATTAACCAAAAGCTTTAAAGTAACAGACAAAAGGGGGAAAGAAAGTTACTTTTGTAAACAGTAGACATTCTCAAAGACAGAAGTTACAGAAGCAAATTTTCAGAGCCTTAAAATAAGACCCAGAGGCTGAGGGTCCTATTCTAGGTGTGAAATATGTTATCTCCTATGGCCACATCTGAGGGTGCTCAGAGACATATAAAGGTCCCCTAAGTGATGAGGCAGAGGCCAAAGTCCCATCAAGAGGCTCTTCTTGTGCCTTGGTTACCTGTACTGTTTTGTTTTTTTTTTGTGGGGGAAGGCAGGTGAGGCTTTTAGGTGGAGCTTCCAGGAGCATTCCTTTTCTCTACCTAACCCCCTGGAAAGCCCCAGGGGTCTGAACAGCATCTGTCCACTCCATTTCTCTCCAGTTCATATAGGATTTTCAAGTTGATGACTTCCTTAGTCTCCAGATCACCGAGCCCATGTTCCTACACTCCATGATGTAGAGTCTGGAGCAGGTGGCAAGAGTTCAGAAACAGGTGGCTGATCGGATTTGGAAGGACACTACCAGAGCCCACTGCCCCCAGAAGCTGGGGTCCAAATGCTGACCACCACAAAGTCTCGTAAGTACAAGAAAGTTTGTCCCCTCAAACTGAGAAGACACAGTAGCTATATTTCTTGTCTCCTGTGTTTTGTGGGGTTCAACTCACCTTGTTGAAGCAGGGTAGGGCCTTGATGCAATTTCCAGACTGGATGCCCTCCATCTCCCAGGGTAGTGTGATCTCATGTCACCAGGGTCATGAGGCTCATCTAGACCATGACATGCTAGAAGGCCACCAGCAATGCCACTGGGATGTGATTGGTGGTCTGAATAGCATTCACCCACATGAACCAGTCATGTCCTGAGTTTGTAGGAGTGATGGGCCACACAGCTCTGAAAGCGTGGCTGCCCTAGCACGTGGCTGCCCTAGCACATGGCTGACCTAGCCGCAAGTCTCCACCACTTCGGAAATCTCAGTGGCTCATGGGTCCAGAGGTCCTGTATCTTCAAAACTATTTCATGCTGAACATGTGAAAAATGTTTTTCTTGTCGTTTCTTCCTAAATGATTCACTATGCAAACTATTTACATAGCATTTACATGTTATTAGGTATTATATGCAATCTAGAGATAACTGGAAACGTGGGGAGGGATGTGGTTTATGCAAATTTCATGCTGTTTTACATGAGCGCCCGAGCACTGGTACTTTTGTATCCAAGGGATGTCTTCAAACAAACGCTGCTGAGACCTAGGGACGGCTGTGTAAGCTTTGAACCGCTGTAATGCTTGCTCACCTTTCCTATAGACCTGACCCTGGACGGTGATGCTGTGTCTGAGACAGGGCCCATGCTGAGTTACTGGTCCTTTTTGATTTCTGCATCAAACAAGACATTAAACAGCTAGTTTATAAAACCTAATGGTATCAAACCAGGTCCACTTAGTGGCCATTTGCACACTGCCCTTCCTTACTGTCCCTCACCTTCGGCTTGTAGTTCCATGTGCTTTTGCAGGTGGGAGGCGTGAGTAACAGGCTAAGCGAGTTTTATGTGTGGGGCCATTACACACTGGCATGGCACAAGGAATACTGTTCCCAGATTGGGTCAGAGCCACTGCCTTTCTTCACTAACTGCAGTATTTAGAAATCAATGTCCCTTCTTGGGACTCGTGAATTTTTTGAGCAAATGAAGTCATTGCGTGCAAGTGACCACAGGCCAGGGGCGTAGCTCAACAAACATCACCAAAATTCTCTTCTGAAGTATGGTCTCTCAGTTTGTATTTTATGAGTGTGGCAGTCTTGAAACCTATTTTAGTTTTTTGGTTGTAATGGACGAATTTCCGGGGATCTCTTGCTCATTTGGTTTACATTCTCTCACTCATCTTAAGCTAGGTGTCACTTTACTTTCAAAGCTTACCATGTGACAGAGGACGTGGTTGGGATTTGCTGAGAACAGATTTACTTTTCCAGCTTTTCCCACTTGGTGACGTGGCCTATGCTCGAGCTCACTTGAGTGCTGACATAGTTTCTCAATCAGCCGCTTGTCTGTGTTCATTCCCAACTTGGGGCTCCCGTATCAGGACCAGATGGAGTAGGAGGGGAGCTGTGACAAAAAAAAAGAAAGAAAAGAAAGGAAGGAAGGAAGGAAGGAAAATAAAGGAAAAGAAAAGAAGAGAAAGAGCTCAGCCTCAAAGATCCAAGTTTAGAAGGGGGCTGTGCTGAAGTTGGGTCTCCCTGAGAGGCCATACACTCCGAAGACAAGACTGGCACCTCCATGCCCACCTGTGAGATTGCTGGGGCAGCGCCTGAGGTAGAGGAGGAGTTGTGAATACATCTGGTGCTAGTTGTTCCTTCCTCAGCATAAACCTGTGCGACTTCTCACTTGTCCCCCGGCCATCAGGATCCACAAACTCATCTCTCCATCCTGTAGAGTGCTGATTGGTGCGGGCTTGGCATCACCCATACCCGAGGACATCAGAGTGTGCTGAATGGGCGGTCCTGGGAATCAGTTGTTAGCAAATACACACAATTATATTAAGAAAGTGAAAGGCAGATCTGGGAACGAGCTGAAAGTAAAGTTACTGAACACACGTGCACAGTAATATGCCTTAAAGGAGTATGTCTTGTAGATATAAGAACAATTTATTAATAATTAAGTTAGGACTGGGCATGAAGCTCTGTTGGCAGAATGATTGCCCAATATTCGTGCAGCTCTGGGTTTTGCATAAAGTGGATATCATGGTATACACCATAATCCCAGCCCTTGGGAGGCAAGGGGAGAAGATAAGAAGTTGGAGATTTTGCTTGGGTATATAATTAGTTTGAGGCTACCCATGGTTATATGAAGACCTGTCTGGAGGAGGTGGGGGAAGGAGAAGAAGGAGAAGAAGATGCTAGATGTTTCCCCGACTTTATACAAATTTGTTAAGATAATGTGTTTCTTCTAAAATAAGTGCACCAGCCAAATGCCAACAAAAACCATTTGCCTTTCCCTTTTCAGGGGCAGACCCCCTTCTCCTTGCCTCTGCCTCTGAATTTGGCTACAGATTTGGTGGCTCAGCAACCACTTCTATCAACAGCTCAGGCCACCTGCTTAGAAGCTTATGAGACCTTCCTACTCAGGTCTCCATGGCTCCCCACACATGTCCTCCAAAGGAGCCATCACCTCTAGCAGATACAAAGGAGTTTCCATGGCCATTCTATCAGCATCTTAGCATGTTCAGTGAAAAGCGAGTCCCTCACAGAAGTCTGCTGGTGAAGAGCTTGCCAGCTCCCAGCCTTTCACCCAGCAGGGCAATCAATAATGTATTATTTCCTTCACCACCGGGCCCTGTACGTTCCCATTTGGAATTAGTTGTTGAGTGCAATATTGGGTAGCAGCCATCCATTTCTGCGGGCCTCTGACGTGTGACCACTCTGAATCTGACAGCTCTGGGGGATTGGATCTCTTTGTGTTTGACTGGCGAGTTTAGGAGTTGAGGACAAATCTAACTGATCCTTCTCCTTAACCTCACCTCCAATCCCTGAATCAGTCTGCCCTCATCTACCTCTGTGGTGACCTCCCGCAACAGCAGAGATGGGCAAACTGCTGCCCAGTCCTTCTCAGATTTCATTGTGTAGAAGTTGTCCCCCCTCTACTCTACTATTTTCTCCCCCATCACTTTAATATCTCACGGGTTCTGCTGTCTCTCCATGCGTGTTTAACATACAGTCTGCCCAGACAAGCTCCATGACTCATTTGGCACACAACAGTGTCCTTGCCCCTTTGACATGCCTGCTCGGTTTGGGCTCCCCATTCCCAGGTAAGCATTCAGCTGCGACTCTAGTCTCTTGATCCTCAGTTTTTACCCAACTTCTCTGCTTATATCAGGTGAGCCTGTGCTGTTAAGGTTTTATTTACTTTGAATTTCAGTGTTTTATGAACGTATATTTGATACACGGTAATGAAAAGCGATGCCTCTCGTTATTTATGGCTTGCCTCTTGGAGCTCTCCCATGCTCCGCTAGCCTTTCTTGGTGGGGATTGCTGTGAGAGAGCTGGTGGTCTTTGAAGCAGGTGAGGTCACTGCCGGCTCGCTGAGGACTGTGAGCTCCAAAGCAAAGAGCAAAAGACATGTTTTCATAGGACATCATTTTGTCAGGATCCCTTCATTGCGGGCAGCCCAGTCCCTTGCTTTCAACATTTATGCCACAGTTGGGATTGCTGAAAGAACTTGGCTGGACCAGAGACGGCCCATCTGTTATTGAGATCTGCCTTGCCTGTCTTCTTCATCTCTGGATTGTGTTTCCTTCCTTCCTTCCTTCCTTCCTTCCTTCCTTCCTTCCTTCCTTCCTTCCTTCCTTCCTTCTTCCTTCTTCCTTTCCTTCCTCCCTCCCTCCATCCCTCCCTCCCTCTTTCTCTCTTCCTTTCTTCCTTCCTTTCCTCCTTTCTTTCTACTTGTTTGTTTTTAATTAGCTTTCATAGTGAGGCTACCTTGTGGCTTTTCAGGCAGACTTCCTCCACCCACTCCTGCCCTCTATCTCCCTGCCACTCTTCCTTAGTGTCAATCTTAACCTCAGCATTCCCCTTTCCACCGTGGAAACTCATAGTCCTCTTGTCCTCTCTACCTCCCTCCTTCAAGTCCTCTTTGTCCTCATCTCCTGGGCCCTTTTCTAGTTTACTGGCCATTGCCTACCTTTGCTTCCATCCAGACACACGTGGTTGACAATTAGAAACTAGGTTTGCATGTGAGAGAATAGGTGGCACTTGGTCCCCCTGAGCCCCAGTAACCTCACATAATATGGTTGCAAGAATATCCACTATCCTACAAATTCCGTAATGTCTGTTTGCTAGTCCGTTAGTTTCATTCGTCACTCTCTTCTCCCGTTTTCACAGGAAATACGTCTGCGCACACCAGGAATGATATTCTCGGTGAGAGGAGAGCTGATGTCTTCAGGTTGGCCCTGAGTGGTGTAAGGGTTGGGTCTATTGTATGATTTCTTAGATAGCTGTATGCCTTGGTAGTAATTGTGTGAGTCTCACAGGAGTGAGGAGTCTCCAAAAATCCTGCTGAATAAACTATGCTGTCGTCCTTGTGGATAAAAGAGCCAGGCTTTGCACGACGTAAGACGGTGTGTGTGTGTGTGTGTGTGTGTGTGCAATTGTGTGTGTGCAATTGTGTGTGTATATGTTTATGTGTGTACCTGACCGTGCTTGCAGGTGCCGGTGTGGAGATCAGAGGTTGATCTCTGGTCCACATAGGGTGTGGTCCTCAATTTCTCTCCACCTCACGTACTGATTCACAGACTCTTACATGGTGCTCTATTCGGTTGGACTGGCTAGTGAGGTAAAGCTCCAGGATCCTCATGTCTCTGCCTCCCAGGACCGGGAGCCCTAGCTACACGCTGATCTCTATGTCTGTGCTGAGGCTCGGTGCCTCAGGGCTTCATGCTTGAACAGCAAGCAGAGTTTGTCCACTGAGATACCTCCCAAGCCCTATCTCTTATGCTAAGTGGATGCACCTAAGGACCTTGTCTTTGAACTGGCTCTGTATCTTGTGGCCTGGATTAGCACCTTTATTTACATAGATTCTGTAAACACTTCCTTGCATAACACAATTTCATTTCTGTTAATGGTCCTCGCTCATTATCTTCTCATTTGATCTAGTCAATAAACAACAGAGTATATATGATAGCAACTCCTGATGAAACCATGTTTCCTCTCATAAAATCTTGGAAGATGAAACTGTTACTCCGGCCGTCCTAGAGCAGGCACAATCCTGTGCTAGGGCCAATAGGCGAATCTTCCTGACTCCTTGGGTTGATCTGATCTTAAATTGCTATCAAGTCAAAGGATTCCTCAGAAACTCTGTCATGAGGTCTCTTGGTTCCTGAGTTTTCCCAGAGCCCGCTCCCTTTGGGGGAGCTCCTGCCTGTGCCTGGCCCCGGTGTGTGCAGGGGAATTACATTTGATCATGCTTACACCTCCCTGAGATCTTTTGTTTCAGAATCCTGGAGTGCTATAATTTCCCCTCCTTTTCTCCAGAAGAGACTGGCTTCTTTCCCCCCTGCCCTGGGCTGGATTAATGCTTAATGATGGCGTGGGAGGAGGAACAAAGTCTGTGGGGTGTGATCAGAGGTTAGTCTTTTCGAGCACTGCTAGCCCTTTTGTCCTCTGTCTAAGCTGTTTGCCAGCCTCCTGCGGGGCTTCCCGCAGAGACAACTTGATAGAGTTCAGATTCTTCTGGCCCTGGGCAGCAGAGCAAATTCCCAGTGGCCTGTGGACAAGGGCTAGCTCCAGGGACCCAAACCTCCTGGTACTGGAGCCTTCAGGGACCAGATGGTAGAGACAGTTGGAAATCCAGGGGCTGTGCATGACTTTCCTTATAGAGCTGGGGCAGGGAGGGTTACTCTGAGGTCTCCTTCACCCCTGGTGAAGACCCGGAGGGTCACGGGGAACAAACATGGGCGGTGGTTGACCCCTGGAAGGAAAAACTTACCATGCATGGACAGGAAGCCTGATGATGCCTTTTAGAGATGTTTGTGTCGCATGAGCAACCTGAACAGGGCTGGTACTGCAACCTTCAGGAGGCCCTTGGGGTTTGGATGTGGGGATGGGGCCAAGAAATTGTAAAGTCAGGGTAGCCCTCAGGGTAGTCTGCGACCTGTCCCTTCCTAATGTGGCATTTGAAGATAAAGACAGCTTCCACTCACTGTCTCCTCCGTGAGGTCAAGAGGGTGGGGAGGTGCTTCACGATGGACTCTGGTTTTCTTTGGTGGCAAGCAAGAGAAATATCTCTGACCCTAAAACAAAGAGATCACTTTACAGATGGAGCTGAGGGTCTGAGGAATAGGAAGGAGACAGATGGAATTGGCAAATAGGGTGGCATCTGCCCTCACAAACACCAGGGACAAGAGGCCAAGCTGAGACCACAAATGGGCAAATGAGAGGAGGCTGTCTGGCCTGGCAGGATGATGGCTGAAAGACCGCAGTGCTTCACTACAGACTCCCTTCTGTCCTCTTTCACCTCCTTTTTTCTTTTCTTTATTGGCTTGTTGAGATAAGGTTTTCTGTGTAACAGCCTTGGCTGTCCTAGAACTCGCTCTGTAGACCAGGCTGGCCTCACACTCAGAGATTCGCCTGCCTCTGCCTCCCAAGCACTGGGATTAATGGCGTGCACCTGGCTTTTTTTTTTTTTTTACCACTTTGACAGGAAGGTGACAATGGTACCAGGGACAAACAAACCATCTTAGGTCCCTGTGGACTCCTGGAACACAGCTTGCTAAAATGAGCCCTGCAGGATGGAGCCTTCCAAGAATGCCAACCCCTTCTTCATTGCTGGATTTCACCCCTGCTCACTGTGTTCGAGAATTGAACCCTGCCACTGGATGCTGTGTGACTTTGGGTGAGATTTTGTCCGCTTCTTTCTCCGTGTCTAAGATGAAGAGTCTTCCAGGGGTGGGAATGGAGTCCCCTTTTAGGTACTCATTTGCTTCCCAGTGTTTCTGGCTAGGCTGTGGACAGATGGATGGAAAGAAGTGAATTTAATGCTGGGGGATTATCAAGCAATCTGGTCTCAGTGGAGAAGAGGAAATGGGAAAGTTACTTTCTGAGCAAGAACAAGTATCCGTCAACTCCGCCTGTGATTCGATGATAGAATAATTAAGTGACCTATCTTCTTCTCTGGATGCATATTAAAATAAATAGGCACCATCTATCATATGTCATCATTTTGTCTAAAACACATATGAAAATATTTGCGCATACCAACACACTATGGAACAGGACAGATCTTGAATCAGTGGCCTCAATTTGAACTTGCAAATGTTTTTAATTTTAAAAAGTATTTGAGCCAGTCACTTTCATAAATGAAGTTACAAGCACTTGGCAAAACAGAGGAGTCACCAAGTTGTACAAATATTTTCCTAATAGTTTGGCTTTTTTTCATTCCTTTAAATATCAAGTAATAATGTTTTTTAATGTTTTTGTAAACATGGGATGTTTTAATGCCCAAGAAGCTGTATGTCATAAATAAGCTTTATTATCTGTCAAAAAGGATGAAAATATAACTTTACATTTCTGTTTTAAAGTAATTTTAGTGCCTATTAGCTATAAAGTAACAGTTATATATAATTTAGAGTATGTAGTCACTCCAAACAACTTGACATTTTCACACAAACACAGAGGCGTAATAATAGCCCTGGGATTTCATTGGAAGTATGCAGCACTACAGGATATTAAAATAACTTATGGTGCACTGTAATTCTTGTTTTGTATTTGTCCAAGTAGTTGTGAAGCAGGCAATAAAGTAGTAAAATAAAAAGCTGGGCTGCAACTCCAGCGCCCTTGCTTCTTAAAGTTGTAGGCTCCCATTCCCGTGGAGTGTGGTTAATCTGTCGGGCTTTCTGTGTCAGCCTTCATTTTTTCTTTCTTTATCCTATCTTCCATCTTGGCGACAAGTCCTTTGTCTTAGCTTACTCCTGAAGACACTTCAATGGCTTCTCTAAGGAGAACTTGCCGCTCTCGTGTCGGTGGGAGCCCTTGGCTCTTCCCTGGCAGAGGGAGAGCGTGCTACTTGTTGCTTTTGGGAGGATGTGTACACTCCAATGAGAGTTTTGCTAAAACAATCAAGCCAACCAGTGAACGCAGAACCCCAACTTACAGTGATGGTTTTAAGTCTATAAAGAAGGTTCGCCACACAGTTGGCCAGGGTGAGGCTAAATGTCCAGCAGACTGAACTCTGTGTGGAGTGTGCCTGCGAACGAGGCATAGCCATACATCTCCTTCGGCTGGCTGGAACGTCAGGTGATTCACTCAGCCTGCTGGAAGTGGATCTTTGAGGAAGGGAGCGTTGTGTGAATACTGCGAAGCAGATGTAAGGGCACTATTTAACCTACTTAAGAGAAAAAGCCGTTTACTGCATCACTCACAGGCTGACATATAATTATGCTTGCCTCATTAAAGCATGCCCAACATTATCCTCTCGCTGGCAACCTGTCCCACCACATGTCCTTGAACAGAACGAGAAGGCATTTCTTTAACACACTCCTTAATTGTGCCTTTGCATTAATTTTGATTGACTTTTGCCCATTGGAAGGCTCACAGTATCATTTGGATCCAGCAACACACACGCGAAATGAAGATTCGGCCATACTCCATTCCTAAATATTATTCCTGAGAGAGAAGCTAAGGAAAAACATAATTTTTGCATGGTTCAAGGTGGGTACCATTTATAATCTCCATATTGCAATTAAAACCACTCAAGGATTTGACTTCTGTTAATTTTAATTGAAGTGGTATGCGGGTAGGGATTAGGTGAGAACACAGATGTGCACAAAATTAATACAGACCTGGAGAAACGTCTTTTCTCCATCAAAGGACCGACCAAATGTTCACAGATGGGTTTGAGAGGACCCTTATCGAATGATCCAGCAGGACTCACTCAGGTCATTCCGTGATGGCTGAACACACTTTTCACTGGGAAAGACACACCCCTTTCTTTCCCTTTCTAAATCATTGCTGTACTTGATTAGCTAATGTCATTAATTTGCATCAGTGCACCTAAATGAAAGTAAAAACAAATTAGTTCAATAAATGTACTTTATAGATGATGGCTTAAGGAGGTGGGTCATCCTCAGCTAAAGGATATTAATTAGAGATATTTAACCATGGAAGTCTCTGGTGTCAGGTGAGGTAAAAGAAGAAATAGAAGGGGAGACAGTTTGAAAGGATTCTGAGATTTATGATTATTATTACCATTATTTTATTACCATTATTATTTTGTTGGATTGATTGCAGAAGTGTAGACTAAACCCAGAGCTTTGCACACACTGGGCAGGTAGTCTACCACTGAGCCACACGTCCAGCCCTTCTTTTATTTTTATATTGAGACGGGGTTTCACAAAGTTGATCTCGCTGTATAGCCCAGTCAGATTGAATTTGATAATCCTGCCTTAGTTTCCCCCAGTGAGTAGTTACAATCACGGGGCACCCAGGCTGACACTGGAGGGCCCTCCTGGATGTCAAGGGCTTTGCAAATGGAAGCCACACCGGAAAGTCTGTACCAGAGACGGGAGCTCTGGGCAGGTACTCGCATGCTGCTTCCTCTGCTGTCCTGCACGCTAATTGTGACTGTCACATAACAGGTGTGCAATAAAACACTTTGAATAAACAGAAAGATGAATTTGTATATTACATTTTTAATTTTAACACAGACTTCCCAATATCCTTAAATGAATAATGAACGACAGAACGCCTATCACCTTAAGCTTCAATCATTTATGACTTCACGGCATGATACCGCAGCCTCTGAAGAATTTCACATGAAAAGAGGCAAAAAAATGAAAATTAATATAAAAATCCCATAATTTCCAATGCAAGTTAATTCTTCAAGTGAATCTGGTAAAAATTTGAAGACATGGAAATTTAACATCAAATAGAAATCTGGTGAGGACTGTTGTGAGTGCCTTTCTTAGAGGTGCCTCTCCCGCCTGCTCTCTATAGCTCTCTCATCAGCCACAGGACATGGCCGGGCTCCAGGCCAGGACTTTGAATGGCATCTCTGGATGGGGTGTCGCAATCTGCCCTTTCCTCATGCTGTGTATCTCTCCCCTTCCATCGCATTCAGCCACAGGGAAGACTCCCTGAAGGAGATAATCTATGCTGTGACTGAAATTCTTCGAAGGTCTTATGACCATTTGGACCTAACTCTTCTTTGTGTGTGTGCACGCTCCTGCGATGGTGTATGTGCACATGTGAAGGTCGATATATGTCTGCTCCCCTTTTTTGGAGACAAAGTCTTTCCCTAACCTAGAACTTGACAGATAAAGCTAGGCGGAGCGGCCGGAGAGTACCAGTGAGTCTGTCTCTGACTCCCGAGTGCTGGGATTGCAAGCATGAACCACCATGCTCGGGATCCAACTTGGGTTGTCATGCTTGACACTTTACCAAGTGAACTATCTCCCCAGCTCCAAGGCCCAACTCTCAGCTGAATTGCAAGGACATGTTCATATGTAGAGAAAATAGCCATCTACAACGAGAATTCTAGCCGTGTAAGAAGGCTGGGGCTACATTTTAGCAACTCAAGATTTGGGGGTGACTTCTTGGCTAGTGTATGGGCTACTGGACTAATTAACTTTTCTGTTAACGGTTACATTTTATTCTTGCAAAATGCGAATGGTTCTGATAAATCGAGATATAACTTGGCATAATTATGAGGTCTCGAATATCTCTTTTATGAATTTCACAGTTTTCCCAAATTCTCAGGTTGGAATATCATTAGCTAAGACACAGGGGTCTGAGTTGATAGACATGACATTGACAGAAAGGATGAGTTCAATTCCAAAGGGATCATGGGAGTTAGAAAAATTCAAAAATGATTTATCATCTCTACCACATATTTTACTAATTGGATGAATGTTTTAATTTGATTTTTTTTCTCCCCCTGAAATTCTAACAGATGAGATCTGACAGAGATGCTCCTGCTTGCCCGCCATCAGCTAGGACCTGAGAGCTCTTCCTTTCACAGCTTTTCTAGGCAAGCCAGTGCCCTTAGGGCTGAATCAGGTGATGGGGAAACCATGGCAGCTCATGTCCCAACAGTCCTAACTCCCTATCACTGGTCAGCGGTGGTCCTGACACTTCATTCTACATTGTATACCTGACTGATTGCATTGCATGATGACTTCCTAACTTCCCAGTGTCCTTAACACCGGTGTCTATCAAGATGACATTAGATAGTGAGAGAGAGTAATTAGAGAAAACCTTTACTCTAGTCATGGCCTTTGCAAAGTTTTGTCTACATAGCCAATAAATTTGCCCAACACAAAAGGCTGCTGTGGCCTCAAGTGGATACCCAACCCAGGTATTTGTGGGTCACCTGAGGCCAGCCAAAGGACTGGAAAATGTCACCATCTTTGTTCCAATTTGATCCACTTCAGCTGAACTCAGTTCTGCAGTGGAGGCAAGGTCATCTCTCTTGCTTAATTAAAGAACTGAAGAACTGAGAAAGCCCTTTGTTTATTTTCCTCTTTGTTGACTCCTGTCTCAAACTCCAGGCAAAGCAATTATCCTGAGGTTTGGTGCTGGTTCCTAATAGGTTCGTGTATTTTCTTAGAAAGAAAGACTCACTAAGGATGCACTTAATGTGCCCTTCTCCATGACCTTGGCATTTTAGAGATAATTTTTCTCAACTGTAGTGTTAATGGTTGGGATAATTGAGTCTGTGATTCAGTAACAAACAGCCCCTGGGTCTCATTCATAGTGTAGTTAAGGTGCCTCTTCCCTTGTGAAATGCCGAGGGGCTGGAGAAGCTCAGAAGTTAAGGACACTTGCTGTTCTTCCCAGGCACCATAAGGCAGATCACAACTGCCTGTCCCAGAGAATATGATCTCTTCGGGGCTGCAACATACCTGCATACATGTGATATCCAGACATACACATACTCATAAAATAATAAATAAGTCTTAGAAAAAAACCATGCCCAGGATCTGGGTTGATATAGCAACTCTTCTCTGGAAAATTGCTGGGCCTGGGGTCAGGACAGGAATGTTCACTTGAAGATTTTGTGGGGTGAATAAACAGCATGTAACTTTTGTCAAGATCTTAATGGCCAGATTAAGTCATGTGATCAGCCCCAACTTCCAGTGGAAGGAGTTGTGAGACCCTCTGTGCCTGAAAGGAGAGAGGAATGTTTGGAACAACCCTGAGCTTTTGCTGTGAAGTTTTCTTTGAATCTTTCAGGTATGTCCAACCTCTTGATATGGTGACAGGGTCCAAGGACTGCCTAGCTGGGTTTTAAAATGGGGCAAAACATCTGTCTTAGGGTTTCTATTGTGGAGAGACACCATGACCAAGGCAACTCTTATAAGGAAGCATTTCATTGGGTGGCTCGCTTATTGTTCAATGGTTCAGTCCATTATCATCTTTGGTGGTACATGGCAACATGCAGGCAGATGTGGTGATGGAGAATTAACTTGGAGTCCTACATCTTGCAGGCAACAGGAAATGTTTTGTCACACAAGGTGGTATCATGAGTATATATGAGACCTCAAAGCCTATCTCCACAGTGACATGCTTCCTCTAACAAGACCACACCTCCTAATAGTGCCACTCCCTGTAAGATTATGGGGACCAATTACATTCAAATTGTCCTAAGATCTAATAAAAATCTAAATTTTTGTGTTGGGCCCCAGTCATAACTATCTTATACAGCATGCTGGCCGTGGGTTGGACATGCATTTCTGTTTGTTTAATTTTACATGTATAAATGTTTTGTCTGTCAGTTCATATGAATATGGACAATGTGTGTGCCTGGTGCCTGCAGAGTTCAGAAAAGGCACTGGATCCTCTGGAACTGGAGTTAAGGATAGTTGTGAGTAACCAAATGGATGTTGGGAGCTGAGGCTATGTCCTTTGCAAGAGCAACAAATACTCTTAACCTCTGAACCATCGCTCTAGTCCCCATTGACCTTTGACAAACAGACACTTCTTAGACTATAAAAGCCTCCCAGACCTTTCTAGCGTAGCCCTGTCTTGAAGAAGGCAGAAATAGAGCTTGCTTAGAGGGCATCTTCCTGGCTCGCTTCCACGTGTGCCTGCTGCTTTGGAAAGCCTGATGTGAGGCTCACAGAACCTCAAGAATACACTCTTCTTGTCCTGTTTGACCTCACTGCCAAGGTGCCAGCAGGATGACATACTCATGCCTGTCAGATTTGAAGGGCTAGGAGAAAACATGGTACAGAACACTGTAGAGGTGAACCGGCTACACCAGTGGAATCTGCACCCATTGTCCAAGTTCCTGCTATGCAGACTATTGCTTGTTATCCCTGACAGCCAGACAGAAACCTGCTCTATGCAAACTCCCATGTCTCTCTCTTGTTCTGCCTCTCCCAGTCCTGTCTCAGAATGCAGAGGTCAGGACACGTCAGGAAGAAGAAACAACCTGCATAAATGTCAGGAGGCAGTAGAGACCACCAGACTCCAGGCCTTAAAGGGTCGCTACTATGTATGGGGGGGGCACACAAACTGAAGGAAATATCAGCGCATGGAGAAGAGAAACCACCCATGGGCTTGTTGGTGGCTTGGACTCTCAATTCTTTCACATATAAAGCTGAATGGCATAGGGAAGATTGTAGGATTTCACACTGCTTTAGTTTCTTCAAATTTTTCCTCTTTATTTTCATTCTATCATTAGTGTCCAGGCCACAGGGAGCATGGCCATGCTAGCTACTGTGGGGCCCTGGCTGGACAGAAGTCCAAAGGAGACATTGTGAATTCACTGACAGTGGGATTCAGCGACTCTGAGACATGCACATGCAATATTTTGCCCTGAAGTTTCTAGTTTAAGGACAGTTCCCAAAATTCTGTTAGGTAGAAGAAAAAAAAAACTAGAAATTTGGTGACAGAAGCTACCATAGAAGTAAAGTGCTTTTCCTATTCTTAAAAGTAAATCTGTAATCCTATTACTTGGGAGACTGAGGTAGGAGGATCCACAAGTTTAAGGCCTGTTTAACTCTAGGGTAAGTAAAAGGCCTGTGAGAAGCTCAATGAGACCTTAGTGTCAAAGGAAAAGGGGAAAAGAAGATGGGAGGATAGGGGTGGTGTACGTATGGCTCCATAAAAGAGAACTTTCTGAGCAAGTGCAAGGCCCTGAGTTCAATTCCCAGGAGCTCCAAAGAGAAATTTACTCGCACATTGTAAACCCTCTAATAGTCAAAGAGAAAGCAACCTGTGTCTGCCTCTGGCCAGCACGGTCATCTCCTTCTACTCTCAGTGTAGGGGCATGGCCATGTCCTTCCAAGGCTGAATCACATCTCCTCAGTGTGTGCTGTTTTCTCACTTGGCCTGTGCACCTGGCTATGAATTATGGCTGTTTTCCATTCTGAATGCCCCCCACAAGTAGAATCCTTACCACAAATTTAAAATAGAGGGTAAGGCTTTCCATGGGGAGTCAACAAAGTCTGGCACATTGAGGCAGGAGCAAGGCCCTCCTCCTATATCTGGGCTGAGCAAGGTATCCCTCCAAAGAGAATGGGTTCCAAAAAGCCAGTGCAAGCACTAGGGATAAATCCTCATCCCGTTGCCAGTGGCCCCACAGACTGCCCCAGACAGACAACTGTCACCCACATTCAGAGTGCCTAGTTTGGTCCTATGCAGGTTCCCCTGCTGTCAGTACAGAATCAGTGAATTCCTACTAGCTCAGGTCAGCTGTTTCTGTGGGTATCTCCATCATGGTCTTGACCCCTTTGCTCATATTATCTCTCCCCCCTCTCTTCAACTGGACTCCGAGAGTCCAGTGCTAGCTGTGGATCTCTGCATCTGCTTCCATCAATTGCTGGATGAAGGTTCTATGACAACAATTAAGGTAGCCATCAACCTGACCACAGGGCAAGACCAGTTTAGGTACCCTCTTCTATTGCTTAGGGTCTTAGCTGGAGTTATCCTTGTGGATTCCTGGGGATTTCTCTAGTGCTAGGTTTCTTGCTAACCCCATAAGGGCTCCTTCAATCAAGATATCTCTTTCCTTGCTCTCCCTCTCTGTCCTTCCCCTATCTCAACGTTGCATCGTGTTTTCTCTCATGTTCTGCTCCCCACTTCTATTCTCTTCTCCCTCTCCCCTTCCACCCTCCCTTCTCTCCCTTTTTGCCATTGAAAATATTGTTGGGATGAGGGACAAAGCACATGATTATTTGCAATGGCTGCTGTCAGTGCCTCTAGGGAGAATCTGCAGAAGCAGAATTCGCTGTCCAAAGGCTGTAACAAATTTCAAACACACATGAAAACCACATCTCAGAAAAATCACACATAAACTGACCTTCCTGCTGGTTCTACCTGAAAGGCAAGATCATATGTTATAGGATCTGTTCTTAGATGTTATTTAGATTTGTATTTTAAAAAAGTGTGTGTGTGTGTGTGTGTGTGTGTGTGTGTGCCTGAGTGGGAATGGGAACATAGAGGCCAGAAGAGAATGTCAGATCTCCTGAACCTGGAGTTCGGATAGTTGTGAGCTGCCCAGGGTTGTTTGTACCACTGAGCTATCTCTCTAGCCCTCTAGGTTTGGGTATTTTGATGGCCGAGGAAACGTAGTTTGTATTGGAAACGTAGATTGTATTAGGGCATACTGTAACCGCATGGCTCCTCCTGCCAAGTGTTTTCAGTCTTTGGTCTACTCTTCGATGAAGAGATTAGTTCCTTTTTCTTACAACGTTTAATTTACCTACTCGTCATATATCCTGCGAATTTGCCTTATGTAT
This sequence comes from Dicrostonyx torquatus, assembly GCA_028555095.1. NCBI lineage: Eukaryota > Metazoa > Chordata > Mammalia > Rodentia > Cricetidae > Dicrostonyx > Dicrostonyx torquatus. Next base: position 2,210,076 of record JAQHUG010000118.1, on the reverse strand, counting down.
TTTACATCTTGCCTATAAGATTTATCAGTGAAAATGTTTTATAGAATTCTTTGGGCTCATGTTCTTTATTGTAACACCCCCCCATCAAGTTCAGCCATTTATATTTTCTTCTTTTATGACTCGCATTTTACATTAAAACATCTGCCAGTAATTTTACTGTCTTCCTAGAAGGAGGACGTTACGGTGTGGCTCTGGACAGTCCCCAGAAGCTCCTGTACTGAAGGATTGGTCTGCAGCTCATGGGACTGTGGGAGGGGTTCGGTGAGAGGAAGTGAGGTCATTGGGAGACTGGCCTGTGGTGAGGCAACAGCCTGGCCCAGCTGGTGCAATCAATACAGTGTCTTGTCTCGCTATGAATTTATAAACTAGTTTGTATGTTGTCTTATTTTTGCTAATGATTTTCTTTAATAATGAATATCATGACTCTTTATGTCTGTAAATATTTTTCTTTGGCCCTCAGTAGGTTTTACAGTTGATTATAAATACTTGTGTTAAAATTACTCTTAGGAATTCTGTATTTTTTCTTACTCCTGTGAATATAAGAAAAGATACTGACATCTGTATTTATTGTTGCCTGGCTATCTCTGACCAGTATTGTCAATTGCTATAATTATATGGTCTATCTCCATCTCTGGTCTATCTCAATCTTACATTTTCTAGTGTAACTTCTTTCTTGTCTGGGATTGTTAAAGTGACAATGATGTCATTCTGCCTTCTTAGAATAATTACTGCTTGGCCATTTCTAAAATATACCCTAGTTTTTGTTTTTATTTAGTTCTCCAAACCTGTTATCATAGATTGTAGTGTGGATTCTAATTGGTTTTAACATTAAAAACCCTGAGTCAGATATAGTGGTAAACGTTGAAAGATCAGAAAGCAGAGTAGCCAGCCACTAGTTCTGACCTCAGATGGAATGGACGGTTATGTCTCTATGGAATCCTCAGACTGAATTCCTTGAGCTACGGTTTCTTCCCACCTTATAGTTCTTTCCCTGCCCAGCCATTTCCCTTCCTATCTCTACCTCCTTAGTATTGAAATTAAAGTCATGTGACTCCCAAGTACTGGAATTAAAGGTGTGCATCACCACTGCCTGGCCTCTAAGGCTAACTAGTGGCTCGCTCCTCACTCCAATCTTCAGATAAGCTTTATTTATTAGATCACAAACAAAATATCACCACAATAGATTGCTAAACAAATTGTATATTTTGGGTTTGTACTTTTTCTACTTCCAAAAGACATATACATGGTTTTTCTTTGATGCTTTATATTTTTATTTTCATTATTAAGTTTATACAAATAAATTAATGAAAAATCACCCCAAAAGGTTATTAAATAAGTCTATATGTCCCTTAATTCTTCTCCTTAAGAAATTTGATCATTAACATCATTAAATGATATAGTTTGGATTCTTTGTAACCTGTTTGTCTTTACATAAACGATATTTATAACTTAGAATAATTTTATCTTATAAAAATAGAATTATGTTGCTACTGGACATATTTAAACCAGTAATAACAGAAAACATGGACCTAGTAAGACAATCATTTCTCAATGGCTATAGGAAATGGAATCTGAACGTTCCTTCTGGATGACAGTTTCTAGTTTTCTTTTTGAGAAAGCACCATGCATTTACACAGACAACGAAGATGCACGCGGGAAGTGTGACTATCCAGGGTGATTCTCCAGATGTTCAAAGTTAAAAGGAAACAGCTTCACTCGGCAAACAGCCCTTGCTGCACTCCCAGCTGGGAGCGCCAGGCTCCAGAGAAGCTGGTGTTCTGTGGAAGGGCAGCCAGCTCTTCTTGAACATGTGTTGCCTTGTGTCTTAGAATGTGTCCTCGCTCCAGTTTTCATGCTGCTTTCATTCATTTTGTTTCTTCATTATCTTCCTATTCAGAAGGTAATTCTGTATTTCTATAAGTGGAGATAGTCATACTGTCTATTGCTACCTTCTGCAACATGGGTTGCAATCCTGATGGCATGCCCTGACTTTTTCATATCTCTGCTCTCTGCCTTTCTGTCTTTCTTTCTGTCTGTCTGTCTGTCTCTGTCTCTGTCTCTCTCCATGTGCTCCCTTTAGGTTGGTTTGTTTCTTCTCACCTCCCGTCTTTTCTCATTTCAAGTAAGTTTCTGATCTTAGTCAGGTCCAGCAGCCCTCTTCTGATTCCCACTGAGGTTTATACTAGACAGATGGTCTTTCTGAGCTTAGAACACATTTGTGCTCATACTGTGCTGTACTTTCAAGATGCCTCATGCTGTCTCTGCCTTTATTATTCTTGTGGGAAGAAAATGATGAAAAGAAAGAAAAAAGAAAGGAAGAAAGAAAGGAAGGAAGGAAGGAAGGAAGGAAGAAAGAAAGAAAGAAAGAAAGAAAGAAAGAAAGAAAGAAAGAAAGAAAGAAAGGAAAAGAAAGTCTCATTGTCCTCAAAAGGAGTTGGGATGAGGAGAGGGCAGTGCTAAGGAACGCGGGTGCAGTCCAGTCCTTGGTCACCATGGATGCCATTGGTATGGTGTTTACTATGTCCACACCTCCTGACTAAGTAGGCAAAGCAAATGCAGTGCTCAGACACTTGCCCTCAGCTTGCATGGCTGAAAGCCACCCTTACCACTGCCTCTGCTCTGGGTGGCACATCCTTCTCTCAGCCCCAATCACCTGCAGCAGTTTCCCTATGAAGGACAGCCACCCTGCTTTGCCTTCTCATGTTCTGCTGGTGTCAGAGAGGCCCTTTAGCGCAACTGGACTCTCAGAGTGTCAGGAAGCCAAGTTTTCATAAGGGGTGGATAGTCTCTTCCCACGGTGGAGCGTCTCCTCCAATGCAGCCATCACATTGTTTTTAAAAAGTATTTTCATCTTTACATGTATGTGTGTTTGCATATATGTGAGCACATATGTTTGCGTATATCTGGACACATACTATGTGTGTGCGTATGTGAGTCCATGTGTATGTGGGCACATATGTATATGATATATGGGACAAGGGGTATGCTTGCATACACATGCATGTATGTGCCTAGATGCCCAAAGTGATGTTAGGAATATTCTTCAATGTCTTCTACCTTATTCATCGAGGCAGAGTTTCTCAATGAACCCCAGAGCTTGCTGATGCGGTTAGTCTTGCTAGCAGCTTGCTCTGGGCATCTCTACCTTTGCTCTCTGAGGCTGAGTATCTGTCTTGCATTTGCATGGGTGCTTGGGATCTCATTCCAATTCTCTTGCTTCTGGGGCAAGCACTTTACTCTGTGAGCTGCCTGTCCCCACCCCTGCCATCACCCTCTTAATCATCTTAATTTTCAGTCATTCTATTATGGCTTTAGGGCTTTCAAAGTCACTTTGTACATGTTTTTATGGGTAAACCCCACTGATTTAACACATTTTAAAGAGAGCCATACATCCTGGTTTGTAGTGGTATAATATTGTCTAGACAGGGGTAGGGATAGAGACAGGTTATGTCCAGATTGCAAGCCAGGTACAACTTTTATTAAGCCATCAGAATAAAGTAGTGGGACACTGAAGCCACCCAGAACATGATAGATGGATGGCACATATGAAATGTTCCGTATCTTCTCACCTCTGCCCTATCCCTTTTGTCCTACTGAGAGAAGGCAGGCCATGCATCCACGGCTTTAGGAGGCAGGATGTCAGCCTGACAAATGCATAGGTATCCAAGTTCCAGATTCTCATCCTCAAACTGGCAATTCTGCTGGTGGCAGAAACCCCGGATGTCACTGTGCTCACAGAATCTGCTACGGAATTTGCTTGAAGAATGACAATAATTGCATGAGTTAATTTAGGGGGGAAATGGAAAGCACAAATTAAATCATTCTGGGTTTTAGCATCAAAAAGTTTGGAGTCTGAAATACTCAGTTTTGTCTGAATAAGGCATGAATACCTCATCATGTGGGTAAGTGCTGGGAATCGAAAAATAAGCAGACTGATCGTCAGGCACACTCCGATAAGAGAATCCATGTTTTTAAAGATACGGCCTTGTAGTTCTTACAGGCGGCAGTTAGATAAAGGGAAGGATGGAAACAAGACCTGTTCCCAGGGGATTGCCCATGACAACGTAACAGATGACTCCAGATGACAGCGCGAGAGCAGGAGTGGGAAGAAATTATATTACCAAACTGTTGTTGATGGTCATAATGTGATTTAAGCAACCGAATAACCAAACCTGAAAGACCAATGTGTTTTTCAAGATGATTTAGAAGGACCCTCACATGGAGGATGTCAAGAGATGAACTTGACGTCTCCTCTCATTTCGAGAACGGCTCCTTGGCATCAGCCACAACAGCATGCCACAGCATGTCATCATGGAGGCATTTTAACATGTGGCCAGAATTGATGTCCACACTCCAGACCACGGCATTGTTTAGGGGCAACTCATATGCATTGCTCTCGCCAATTTGGATCTCAGTTGTAATAATTAAAAAATCAATATTGTCAGTTTTAAAGATCCAGGACGCAGGGCTGGAGAGATGATGGCTCAGTGGACAAAGAGCTTGTGGTCCAAGCATGACCAGCGTTCAGATCTTCACGACCTACATAAATGAAGAGCAGGTGTGGAGACTCACTGGTAATCCCAGTACATGAGAGGTGGGGACAGGAGACCACGCTGTCTAAGCGGACTAGCCAAGCCAGAGGACCTGGGTGCAGCCAGAGACCCGCCTATGTAAACAATGTAGAGAGTGACTAAGGAAGGTCTACCTCCCCCGATGTCAACCTGTGCTTTCACAAGCATGTATGCGCACGTGTACACACACTGTGCACATGCTCACTCACCTGTAGAAACACACTGACACACATCCATGAACACCACACATGCAGACACATACAAAAATCCAATATTAAAGAATTTGAGAGAGCTTACCACCTCCCACAAATAGTGTTTCTCTCACTTTAAATCAGGCCACAAAGTAAAGAATGGTTAACAGGTTAAAAACAGATCCCTCTTCAATTTTTATATTTTCAGATATTACCAAAAAAAAGTACTGAATGATGCCTTCCGGTTGCCGCCTTTTCTTTTGGAGTTGGTTATAGAATTGTGCTGTATCCATGCATGGGGTGGACTTTTGTACTCTGAATGCCCCCCGAGCTCTCTGGAAGATACCTCCACCTTACTTAGAAGTCCTGCTTTGATCTGTCATCAACATTTGTTGCCGTCAGCCTTGAAGTCTATTAAAATGTTATTTTTGATATATTCTTCAGCTTTATTTAATTCTTCTTGGTTATCAAATTGAATCACTTTAAACGTCCATCCTTCTAGCACACTGCTATGGAAAGACCAGTTGTTTAGCTCCAGTGTTCTCACTTTTGACATGACTAACACCTTGAATTAGCCATTTCTTTGTTGTAGGACCATCTGTGCGTTGTGGGATGCAGAATGGTGTCCCTGGTTGCCACCCAGTAGACACCAGCATCATCATCCACCCCACGACTGACGACAGAAATGCCAACAAATGTTGCCAACTATGTACCAGAAGGGAACACTCTTTTCTGGTCAAGACTCCTAGTGTAACTCGGAAGCTTTTGGAATGTACTGGATCACACACACACATGCTCTACCCACCCTGCGTGTGAGCTCATGCTACAAAAGGAGCACAGCCAACTCTTCTCTACTGTTTCCCTAGAGCTATTCGCTGCTGACATTTTGACCATTTGAGTTTCTATTCTTGTCTTATTTATGTGAGCACACACAATATAAAAATTCAAACACACGCACACATATGCAAACACATTTTTGGTGGTTTCTTGTTGAGACTAAATCACCTCTTGTATGTATAACTCTGGCTAGACTTAAACTCACGCTGTAGCCCAGGTTGCTCTCAAACTTGTAGCAGTCTTCTGTGGGATAACAGGATGAATCACCTCATCTGGCTTTATTTTCCTTGAGTAAATTGAGATGGACAAATAATGTCTCCTTTACTCCACCCTCTTTAAGACGTATTCCCCAATATTATGCAGTACTATAGTTTAGATGACTCCCACAGATAGCACTGTTGGGGAGGTCATGCAACCTTTGCGGAATAGAGCTGGAAGGAGTGGGCTTCTTGGGAGAGCAGGCTCTAAGGTTCTTTTCCTGAACATATTCCCAATCCACTCACTGTTTCTAGTTCTTCTGAGATAAAGCAGCGAGTCATCCCAAACCAATGTTCTTGTCACCATGGAGTAGCTGGCAGTCCCATGAAAGGACTGTCATACTTTCAGAGCTCAGGGAAAGCTAACTGGTAACCACAATCATTGTAATTATCAGATCATGGACTTGCACACCAATACATAATCCATTCCCGCCTCCTGTGGCTGTTGGGATGTCTTTAGAGTCCACGTGTTCTCCCAGAACTGGTCCAACATCCCAATGATGACCTGACCTAGCCCTGAGGAGTTCCTGAACCTTCCTTTGTCTTCACGACTTAAATGTTTCTGGAGAGTTTATGTAAGTTATTTTGTGAAAAATTGTTTTTTCTCTGACACTTTCTGAGCATACTGGCTCTGTCTTTGCAATTTGCACAGGAGTTCTGCAGAAGGGGTGTGCCTCAGTCTCGGCCCATCGAATCAGGGGATGCACGAGATCACTTTGTCTTGTCACTGGTGATGCTAACCAATTACCTGCTGTAGTGGTCCATGCCAGAGACTCTATTGCAAACAACTTTCCAAAAGTGATAAATAATTGGTGGGAAGTAGTCAGAGTCGATGCCAGTGTTGTATTCTTCATCAGAACCCCACTCCCGAGTGTTAGGATCTGTTGCAATATGAACCAGGGATTGGTGTGCTGATTGTGAAATGGCCCGCGTTTCCTCTGACTGTGACGGAAAGTTTTCTTTTCTTCCCATTTATCCACTTATTCCTGTCTCTGAGTACAGGCTTACACACTCTCCTTTTAATCAATGAGTTTTAATTTATCGCTATCATCATTTATTTTGTGGCTCATATTGTCCTGGGTTTGGCCAATGGGAGTCCCTCCAAGCTGGCTCTGGGTTGTGTTGAATGTTTCTGTCATTCTCTAAATACTTCTTGACTTTCTGGCAGGAAAAGCTGCTCCAGGCTCATCTTCCCTATGCCTTCCCTAGATGCAGCCTGTGGTCCAAAGGGCCCTGGTCTCTGCTAGCTAGAAAGAGCACTTGAAAACGCCTCTTTGCATGCTTTGTGTGGTTGGTGACAATTTTAACTGGAGCAAAATTTGGTTAGGTCCCTATTGTAAACCACCAGAAAGTTTTTTTTTTGGTTTTTCGAGACAGGGTTTCTCTGTGGCTTTGGAGCCTGCGCTGGAACTAGCTCTTGTAGTCCAGGCTGGTCTCGAACTCACAAAGATCCACCTGCCTCTGCCTCCCGAGTGCTGGGATTAAAGGCATGTGCCACCACCGCCCGGCTCCACCAGAAAGTTTAAGAAACTAGATCTCTCTTGTAGTTGCTTGAATTGACTGATGGGAATCCATTCATGACATAACAAGCCGTACCTTCTGCAACAGCATTGTGTGTTTTATACCTCACCACTGTTCATCTGTAAATGACATGACCTAGGATCTGTGGCTTTGGAGTCGTGTTGGGAGAGTCGTCAATCTAGAGCCAGACACCATCAGAGATGCAGGAAGAGGGAACCTGGTGATAGTCTCAGACATGACAAAGAGCGAAGCATCTTCAGCCTGCTGCCTGGGTTGGAAGCCCTTGAGCTTGGTGCAGTGCTCAATTCTTAGAGCCCTCCAAATGTGAAGGGATGGGCTTAGCGGAAGCCTGCCCCTCACTAATTGCATTTTGATTGCATGAGATATTGCAGGGTCTGCTATGAGAGCTTGGCTTCAGAGCATAGGCTGGTGAGTTCCAGGATTAGCTGGCAGCTGGAGAAAGAAAGAAAAGAAAGGAAAAAACCCACAACCCATCATCTGAAGAGTCAGGGCCACAGTGCATCCCGAGCACACACTTGGCGAGTGGCTGAGTCACCCACGCAGTGGAAGCACAGTCTAGTTAAAGTGTTGGCAGACTCCGGGAGACATCTTCTCCTGTTGTCTGGTTTTGATTGCAGTGGTTTGGGAAGCTGGCACATAGCTTGGTTTTGTTCTGAATACATTGGCCCAGAGCCTAAGCTCTTCTTTCTTTTGAGCCATTTGTACTTGGACCAACCGGCTCATTCATTGAGATAATGTATGAACCCAGAACCTCAATCAAAATATTAAGTGTACAAAGCTGGCTTTTGATCTGATTATTAAAGCCACTCTTACAGATGACCAAAGTAGCAGCTAAATGTCTATTATGAAGACCCCAGTAGCAGCAGCTGCTTATGCTTTTCAGGCCATGCCACGTTGCTATTTCAAGTGGGAGCACCAGGATTCCTGGCAGTGTGATCATGGACCTTTTTCACTAAGCCAGGAGGGATGTGGTGCTACCCCACTTTATAAACATATGCCGAAACTCTCCTCTAACTCCCTGGGAGAAATATCTGTCTCACTAGGCATCCAGTGAACCACTGGCTCTTCCCATGAGGAAGTTCCTTGACTCTTACATCCAATGAAAGACACAAATGTGATGGTTCTGAAAATGAGAAATAACTGTTAAGTTGGTAAATCCTCAGACTTGACATCATGGGTTCCTTGTCTAAGGAGAAAAATTAGGGGAGGGAGAGGGTCAGAAACTATCGATGGTTCGATTCAACAAGAGTTTGCTTTTCCTTCCATCTCAGTCTGATTCAACTGACTGGGCCCTTCAGAACAACTCTGTATGTGGTGACTCAGGGTCTGAGAAGCCTTGACCTTATGTGTTCTTCCTACTACAGTTGGGTGATTGTCAACCATTGGTCAACGAGAAGAAGACAGAGGCAGGGGAGGAAATGAGCGTGTGGAGGACAGGGAGAGAGCAAGGACAAGACATCCGGTTACGTTGCTTCTGTGCAGAGGTGACAAACTTCACCTCTGCTTGCATTCTAGTGGGCAGAAGCTCTCTGGTTGTTTCATGCACCAAGGATGGTCAGAGCATGTAAATGGCACGTGCACAGAAGTGAGCATGATCAGTCACTGCCATGTGGCCAACAAGGATGAAATGAGTCTTTGTTGCTGCTCATGTGGGTCCAGGACGTTGCAGTAATTTAACCTCGAGATTATAAGAAGTGTCAATGAACTGCTCCTGCAAAGAGAGACTAGTGTGGTTGTGAGCATCTCTGAATCTCACTGAGTGCCGATGCAGAAGAGTTTACTGAAGAATTAGATTAGATCCCCTTCCTTTGCAATGTGGAACAAGTGGAGCTTTCTGCTGGCAGCCCTGCTCCTTAACACTGTGGCAGAAGTCCTGATAGGGAAGAAATAAGAAACCTTGCCAGGAACTACAGAAGAGGGGTATGGCCTGCAAAGGGTTGTGTCTGGAACCAACAGTGTTTGAAGATGCTGCTGCTGGGTTTCTAGGAAACCCAGAGAAGTTTCGTGAGCAGCACACAGGAGTATTAATCATAAAAGAAACAGATTGATAAACAGTATCTGTTTATGTTAAAAATTGTGTTTCTCAAGTGGGACAGTGGTGGCACACACCTTTAATCCCAGCACTTGGGAGGCAGAGGCAGGCAGATCTCTGTGAGTTCGAGACCAACCTGGTCTACAAGAACTAGTTCCAGGACAAGCATCAAAGCTACACAGAGAAACCATGTCTCAAAAAACCAAAATAAAAATAAAATTGTGTTTCTCTGTGTAACAAGAACTCCACATGAAACCCTCCTACAGAATTTCTCATGTTAAGAAGACAAGACTGCCAATAAACTACAAAGAAGTGGGCAGAAGATTTTAATAAGGTGCCATGCATAAGAGATGATTCCATTGGCCATCAGGAAGGCAGAAGAAGCAGTACAGTGCTGATGGAGGTGGGGGTCGATGGAAGAGGGGGTGGCTGCAGATGGCAGTGCTCTACAGCCACTTAGGCAGCTGTTGGGCAGTGCATATAAAAGCCTGAAAATATGGCCTGTGACCAGCAGTTAAACCTGTAGGTCCCTGTCCATACATGCATAGCAACAGACACATATAGACTTTGTAAAGACTAGAACAAAGCTTCCTTACAAGTTTTATCTATAATACAAAAAAGTATGGGCATCAATAACCTATGGAGTGTGGTACAGCCTTCAAAAAGAATGGGCTACAACTGCCCCAAACCACACAGGTGAGTCACAAGAACTCCATGGGGAGTTAAAGGAAGCCCCACACCACAAAGACAGGTTGAATGATTATACTTGTATAGCTTTAGAAATGACATTTTCTGCTCCTGGCGCTCTGGTTGACCGAGGTGGTTTTGCCAGCCAGGTAGCAAGCAGGTAGCCATGACACTGTTTTATGATGTGGCTGCTGACTGCCTGGGAAGGTCCACTTTGAGAAAGTCACACCACAGCCTGTGCTTGTGATCTGTGCTGATTTCATCATGCAATTGTTGTGTTAATGTGAATTCGGAAACCATGACCAAGCAGGTGAAGAATTTCATGAAGAGAAAGCTATATGTGTATGTTCATTCTTCATGCTTCTAATGTTGTCAGCACTGGCAACTCATCTGGATGGAGACCGAGGCATTTCATGCCTTTTTTTAAGACCCCATTTCTGTCACCACATAGTGTCTGAGAAGACGAATGGGGGCAGCTCCTGGATACCCATGGCTCCTGTACCATTTCACTCTATTCACTGTGTGTGTGTGTGTGTGTGTGTGTGTGTGTGTGTGTGTGTGTGTGAGAGAGAGAGAGAGAGAGAGAGAGAGAGAGAGAGAGAGAGAGAGAGCTCCCATTTGTGGAGGACAGATGTCCACATTGGTTATCTTCATCAGACATTCTATACTTTCTTTTTAATTTTTTATTGTTTGAGAATTTCAAGCACACATGTTTTGATCAAATCAACTGCCAATCCCTCCCCTCTCCTTCTCTCCTGTTGTCCCCACATCCCTCTCCCTCTCAATGTCATGTGATCTTTTCATAAACCTACACTCAGTGTTAGCAGTATGTGGGTGGGCTGTTTTGGTGTCATACTCTTCTGCTCCACCGGGAGCTAACCAAGTCTGCTAGACTAGATGCCCAGCAAGCCCCAGGATTCTTCTGGTCATTGCACTTGGGGTTGTTCCTGCTGTGTCAGAAACTAAGGCACCAGGTAATTCCACACATATGCATTAGCGAAGGGTCTGCATCCTCTAAAGATCTGATGTCACAATAATATCACTTGTACTTTTGATACCTTTCCACTTGGGAGCTCTACTAGAGGGTCATAGGCAGAAATACCCTAAAAAAGGAGATTTGGTCTACCATAATTGGGTAGAATCATCTTGATTCACGAATGTGTTACTCACTTCATAAATATTCATAGAAATTCTTTAAAATCTTTAACACAGAAGCCACTGGTCTGCTCCCTCACCTTGGGGGAACCCATTCCAGTCTGTCGTTAGAGTGTTTGCTTTCCTTCACTAAGTAAACTTCTACTCAGACTGTCTTCCTCTCTTGGTCGAATTATTTCCTGAAACAAGACAAGAACCCAGACACTCTCATCTTGAGGAAACTGCCACCCTCTGGTGTTCTGCAGGGCTTCTACTGCCACAGGCTAACCGAAACTTTGCTGATTCTGGACATTTGTTAAACAGTATTTTGAAATCTTATCCTCACCCCTACCAACAAAGAACCAAGAAAGCAACAGGAGGAGGAGGAGGCTCACAGATTAACTCATTCTGGAGAGACAGGCCTTCTAAAGTGCTAAAGCTTTGCCAGTTTTCATGTGTCTAAGGGCTGGAAGATCAAGCCCAGATTTCCTGGACTCTTATGATCCTCAGCCCTTTACCAAAGTTTACAGTAGAAGAAACAGCCAGCCCATCCTATCACACTCACAGCCTGCAATATGACACCTGCTCCTTAAGTGCCAGGGAATGTCTGCTTCTTTTGAATACCTCTCTTCTTCTATTTATATTGTCCTTTTAAAAGTAGCTGTTCGATATATGCAAAAAAACTGTACTGAACACACCTATTACCAGTAATGTTTGATCATATAGAAACACTAGCTCCTATTGTAAGAGACACAGTGCTACCCAGACTTCTCCCTATGTGCTCTCCCTGTCCCAAGAACCCTTGCCTTGTTGCAGAAGATCCTCTCTCTAAATGGAAAGAAAATGGAATTTTAAAGTATGATTTTATTAGAAGCGTATGCATGCTCGACAGTATATTATTTAGCTCTGCTTATTCTCGGGTCTGTACAAACGACATCACTCTGTGCAGCCTTCTGGGGCCAGATTTTTGACTCCCCATTCCATTTCCAGACCTGCCTCTGGTATAAGTAGCTGCAGTCCAGTCTTTTATTTCTCTAGAATATTCCACACACAGTGTGGATATGCATCCATTTATATGCTCCCATTTCTGGCCACAGACGTCTGAGAGCTAATTTTCAGGATTTCCGTTGTGAGCAGGGCTGCTCTGGACATGCATTCAGAAGTCTCTGGGGTACCCGTGTCAGAGTCCCCTGGCCCTTGTGCAGGGAAGTAGTTGCTGTGCCGTGGAGCTCTCTGTTCTTCCTATTTTCTTATGGCCCCTCTGGCCTTCCTACCTTCTTTCCCCCTCTTTCCTTTCTTTGGTCCCCTGCCCCCCAGAGGCCTCCTGAGAAGCCATGCCTCTCCTTTCCATGTCTCTGTCCAAGGTTGTTGTTCTCTGTACTTCTCATCTGGGTCCGACATCCAGGGAGTGCTCTAGCTGACACAATTTTGTCTGCTCTGTCTCCCAAGGCTTTCTCAACCCCACCTCTGGTCTCCAACAGGCCAGGGATGTGGAAAAACTATTTAACTTTGTCATGCAGCCATAAGCAAAACTTGTAGAGAAAGGGTTAACTCTGAATAGGGATGAGAGATCATGCTGGTGTGTCCTGCGTGATGGACAGCCAGATGACAATTCTGTGGGTGCAAGATTCCTGGATGAGAGTCATGCAAGTCGACTCTCTTGTGCAGATTAGAGAATTTTTGGTTTTCCTGATGATATGGAAATATATATAACAACAAGAACAAGATGATGATGATGATGATGATGATGATGATGATGATGATAGCAGCAATAAGCAAGGGTGCAGCCTTTGCTACTGACTTTTTAGCATATGAACCCCTTAACCTAACAGCGGCTTGATAAGGCAGGCACTCCCATATTCTCCAAAGTGCTGGGCTATTGAAAGGCTAGTAATCTGTTTGAGGTAACCCAGACTCTCTGGGAAGAGCCAGGCTTCACCCCTCTTTCTCTGGCATCTGAATCTCCTCTCGCAGCCTCACTCTGTTCCTCATGCATTGCTGATCAATCGTATGTGACCATCAACATTTCTTGCCTCTGCACAGACCAGAAGAATCTGAGATACAGACCCTGCTTACAAGATCTGCAGAGTTTGTGAGCTGGAATATCGGGCCTTCTGGTGCTAGAGAAGTTCTGCAGAGCACAGGATGTGTCAGACAGAGGAGAAGTGACAGCTCCATTTAATCCATGAGTCTTGGGGCAGTGAGAAGGGTGAGGAGTGGCCCATATCACTCCTACTGGTTCTACATTCTCAGTAGAACCAACACACACACCCAAGGATGCCTCCCAGTTCCAAGACCCTGATTGGGAGAGAGGTTTGAGAACTCCAGTTATCTTGCCTTTGAGTTGAGTTCCCAAGTCCCAAGTACATGCAGATGTAATCTGTTCTCCTGTCTTAGGCTGGAGACACAGGCAGTGTGCCTCTAACTTAGACATGTTTGCAGGATGATTTTCTCTCTAAATGACACCCATGAATGTCAGGAAACAACAGGAAGAGCAAGGCAGGGTAAAGAAGAGAAGAAAAGAAGGGAAGGGAAGGGAGGGGAGAGGAGAGGAGAATGAAAAGGTTCTGAGCAGCAGCCTGTATTTACTGACTTCCTTCCATGGCTGTGACAAGATGCCTAGGAGAAACAAGAGAGGGGAGGAAGGATTTACTTTAGTTCATAATTTCAGAGGGTTCAGTCTTAGTTGGTGGATTTCTTGATAAAAATCTGCGTTGAGGCTGGACATGCTGGTAGGAGGAGTGTGTTAGAGCCAAGATGCTCACTTCCTGGTGGACAGGAAGCAGAGAGAAAGGGCAAAATGAACCCAGGATAAAATAAAGTTCCTAACAATACACCATCAAATACAACTCTTTTCTCTTGCTTGTCCCTACTTAACAAAATTTCTACCACTTCCCAAGTTAATGCCATCAGCTGAACCCAAATAATCCATATACTAACCCTTATTGGGTTTATACCCAATCATAATTATGAGGTAATATTTTGTTTGTGCTCTAACAAATAAAGCTTGCCTGAGAATCAGAGTGTGGAGTGAGCCACTAGTTAGCCACAGAGGCCAGGAAGTGGTGGCTCACACCTTTAATCCCAGCTTTCTTGGGAGTCACATGCTTTAATCCGAACACATGGGAGGTGGAGACAGGAAGGGATATGGCTGGGCCGAGAGAGGGATATAAGGTGGGAGGAGACAGGAGCTCGAGGACTTGTAGAGACAGGACACCCCATTCAGTCAGAGCATTTCGTAGCAGTAAAAGCTAGTGGCTGGCTGCTCTGCTTCTCCGATTCTTCAGCTTTCACCCCCTAACATCTGACTCTGGGTTTTTATTATGAAGACCAATTTCAAATCACGCTACATAAAATTATTCAAGGTTAACATTAAAATGTTAGAGAGCTGCAGACATGGCTGCATCTCAGAAAGTCCAGGAGGGTCCCATCACCACCGAGCCTGGATCTGGAGGGAATCCAACATCTCAGCTCAGATCATCCATGTTTTCTACTCTTTATGTGTGCAGCTGTGATCCTTCACCCTCGCTCTCGGTCTCTGCTGTATGAAGCATAGAGTTTCTATATAATCTGAAAAGGAGGAAAGCAAATAAAAATGAAGAAGCTAGCATGGCTGTGCTCCTCAGTTGGGCACACGGGGAATGATGGCATTCACTAGAGGTCCCTGGTTGTAGAGCAGCTTGGAGGTGTGCAGGGCACTTTATCTTTGGTTCCTGATGGAGGCACAAACACACTGTCCCTCCTTTGCATCTCCCTGTAAAGGTATCCTCAGACATCCTTCTCACCATGAGTCTGCTGAAGCCGGGGTCTAGTATCTATGTTATGGTGGTGATGGTTTTTAGCTTATTTCATTCCCTACCCCCTAATTTCCACTGGCTGCAGTTTGATATTAATCTCTTCCAATATTTTGAACTTCCGATTATTCATTTCCAATTTCCCATTAGCACAGCAGAGGGGACCCTGTTTTAGTTAACAGCAGGCCATCGCTGAGATGAAGCCCAGGCTGCCTGGCCAGACTGTGCCCAAATGATCTTCCTGTGCCATCTCCCAGGGAGTTCACATCATATTACGTTTTTGTGCCCACTAAGCTTTTAGCAACTGGATGTCTCTGGCCTCCTGATTTCTAATGCAGCCAGCTCAAGCCATCATAATCCTTGGGAGTCATCTGTGATGTATTTCTTGGAACCCATCGCTCCATAGCATTCTGAACTTCCTGCTCAGGACGCGATGGCAAAAGCCATTAAACACTAGCAGTAAGGGTATTTTCACTGTAATAAAGTGTTAATTACTTCCACATGCTAATCGGGTTGGGGGAGAATGCTTTTGCTATTGTTACTCAGCCTAAAATAATTTCCACGTGGTAATTTTCCAGGATATCAGAAACTGAATAATTATGCACTAATTAAGAAAGTAGGGCCTGCTCTAGGAGTTAAGACTGCATTAATTTTAATGTTTTTAGAGTCCTTTAATTGGGGAAAGGGCTGTAAATTGGGAGCCGGTGCCCTGTTCCTCCTTAAGCAGGCCTGCCTCTGCAATCTGCCTCCTATATGCAGCACCCCAAGGTCAATGCAAGTAGGCGAAATCCCTCTGCTCTTCATCGGGAATGGATCGGTGGTGAAGCGTGCATCGATCACTCTGACAAGCATTTAACTCTCCAGGAACACGTGCTCTCGCTTCTTAAATTATTAATTGCATTAAATACATTTTCATATTGGGGATGGATTGTTGCAAACTGTTTTCCTGGTAGGGAGGTGCTGTGCTCCCAATAGGAGCACCTCACCTTCTGCTGCTACAGAGCACCTGGTAGTGGGTTGGCAAAGCTGGCAAAGGAGTATGTCTGTGAGCCAGAGTTGGCTGAAGGAAGCCACCACGGTGACAGAAGTGATTTTTCCTAATGCCGGACTATCTGCTTGGCTGTCTTGTCTGTTGTCCCTTTCTTGACTGGCCTTATGACCTTGATGGAGGTGTTCCCGTAAGGGGGAGTGTGTTTTTCCCAGTGGACTTGCCCTGGAGACCAGCACCTGAAGTCACAACAGCTGCTCGCCTTTGGTTAGAAGGCAGTAAGGGACCCTTGGAAAGGGCACAAGGGGGACCCTGTTTGTGATGATAGGTAGGATTTAGGGCCTTACCCTGACTCTTTCAAGAGCTGTGGAGAACTATCATTTGTTTTGTGAGAGTCGCACTGTGGTAACATGGCAGTAAGGGAAAGCACACAGCATTGGTTGGGTAGCACAAGTCCTACTGTCATCCTGTCATTGTGAAAGCAAGCTGTGATGGTCAAGATGACACACACGTCCTGGACAGTGAAACCTGTATCACCATCACACTGCTGTCAGGGCAGGGCTCAGGGAGGGGTAGCTAGAGATTAGCCAAGAGCTCTGGCCTGGGTGGTAATCTCAGGAGGCACCTTGGAGGAGGGGCTGAATGCACCTTCTTCCTTAGACAAGCAGAGGAGGGTGGCTCCAGACTCCTACAGCTTTCTGAGTCCCACCACCTGCTCTTCTATGTTTACCGGTCTGAAAACGTCTTTGTTTTGGTGGCAACAGGGCACGTGCTCTGTGAATGAGGAGGCTATTCTCCACTGAGCACCAGGCCACTCATGGTTTTGGTTTTTTTTTTTTT
>JAQHUG010000118.1:2061340-2183954 GCA_028555095.1 Dicrostonyx torquatus | reverse complement strand
AGATAGGTCAGCCCTTAGGTGGGCAGAGTAGACAGAACGGAAATTCTGGGAAGAGAGAAGGAAGTGAGCCAGTCGCCAGGAGGCTCCCATTGCAGATGGATGCAGGTTAGACCTTTCCAGTAAGTCACCACGTGGTGACTTACAAACTTTTATAATGGGTTAGTTTATGAGGTGAGGGCTAGCCAAGAAGAGGCTAGAGATAATGGGCCAGGCAAAGTTTGAATGAATGCCGTTCTCATTTGGTTATTTCGGGTGCAGGCGGCCAGCAGCTGAGCGGGCCAGCGGCTGGCGGCTGGGAAACATAACCCACACCTCTCCCCTATTTACAACACAGGTGCCCCTTGCAAATGCCACTAATGGTGACTTCCCTGTCACTGCAATAGGGATTTGTATGGCTTGTGAGGAAGGCACTGTGGTGTGGAGGTTCATGCTTGCCGCAGGAAGACTCAGAGGCTGAGGCAGGAGGAGCACTCTTAGCTGGAGGCCAGCCTACACTACAAAGTAAGATGTGTTACAAAAGTCAGAAGAATAAAAAAAAAAAGAAAAAATAAAAAAAAGAAGGGGCTGGAGAGATGGCTCAGTGGTTAACAGCATTGCCTGCTCTTCCAAAGGTCCTGAGTTCAATTCCCAGCAACCACATGGTAGCTCACAACCATCTGTAATGAAGTCTGGTGCCCTCTTCTGGTCTGCAGACATACACAGAGACAGAATATTGTATACATAATAAAAAAAGAAAAAAGAAAAACCAGAGAGTAAGGAAGGGACGGACTGTTTCTGAGTCAAACGTCCTCTCTCCATCCCCCTGAAACGAACCTGTAGAGTTCCCCCAAATACCAGGTGCTGCGGGGAGCAGGCAGGAAGTTAGCAGAAGCAGATGACGTAACTGTGAGCACAGACATTTTTCAACTCTGCTTCCCTCTGCTCCAGTTTCTCTTTTGCCATCGCATTAATTAGAAATTTAGGTAAATGACACCATGGCCCCAATTTTTTATATCTGCCAGGAGAACAATTAGGCATTAGAAGTAACAAATGGTCTAACTCATGTTGCCTGTTGAAAATTTTCAAGCTACATTATTTCTGACAAGGCAAAAAACAAATAATAGTTGTTTTGGCCAATTTCTACCATCCGCGCTGCCACACTGGCAGATGCGGCTTCACCCTGGCTTCCTCCCTTCAGTCATGCTTCATTAGAGTATGCTGACTCCGGTGGGTCCCCACTCCTTTAGGTAAACACTTATTTACATGAACTGCGACATTTTTCTTTGGTGACAATTTCTAATTGTTCAGGCAACCGAGGGTGATATATGAAACCTTCGCTTAAAAAAAATTGGGGGTGGCAGGGGGGAAGGAAGGGCTTCACCTGTGAAACAAATGCTTAAAATTAACTATCCTTTCAAAAGCAAGGCAAAAAATTCAAGGCGGACAAATGAAACCTTTCTCGTGCACATATGGTAAGTGCTTCAAACACATCCCGGCTGGTCCCCACTCCAGAGAACAATTCCTCATGATGGAGTGGAAGAGTTCCTGGCTCATTTGGGGGTCTTTTTCCATGCCAGCATTTGCCTGTACTTTGCTCAGAAGGAATCTTGCAAGGCTGAGCACCGTGTGTTTCTCCCAGCACTTCTGGCTTCACTAACTCCTTGGCCTTCACTTTGCCAGCTTAACCCTTCCAAGACACAGGTCTACACCAGGGCTCTGCAAGGGCTTTGGTCCTTTGTTGCCCAAGTTGGTGCATGATCTCCATCAACTTAAAGAGTCAGTGATAGCACCGGAGAGAGGGTTCAGCAATTAAGAGCACTCGCTGCTCTTCCAGAGGGCCTGGGTTCAATTCCAAACACCCACAAGGTGGATCACAGCTGCGAAGATCTCCAGTTTCAGGGGATCCAACACCTTCTTCAGACCTCTGTTGACACCAGACATACATGTGGTGCATAGACATACAAGCAGCCAAACCATCCATACACACATATTGTTTTCCAGTTTAAAAAAGGGGTAGTGATTATCTACTAAACCATATCAATGGGCCCTGTCCATACCTCTTCCTTATTGGGTAGACTCAGGTCCCCTACCTTGAGCACGACAAGATAAGTTCAATTAAGATGAATGACACAGGCTAGAAAGATGGCTCAGTGGATAAGGGTACTTGAGGAACTGGGCTTGGGTCTCCTGCACCTACATTAAAAAGTTGGCCATGATAACACACATTTCTGTAACCCCAGCACCGCTGACGGTGGAAACAAGGTGATGTCTGGTTTTGCTGACTGCTAGCCTGTCTCCAGGATTGCTGAGAGACCTTGTCTTAAATGAATAGTCAGAGTGCCAGAGCAGGCATCCAACTTTCTCCTCCGGCCTCTGCGTGTTCACAGACAACACCTGCAGGCACACATGCACATATTCACACACACACACACACACACACACACACACACACACACACGGAATCACCCACACATTATTCTATAATTTGCTTAGGATTCTGGGACAGGAGAGTCTAAAGCTGCACTTAGAGTCAAGGTCAAATCACTATCCTAATGAAGACGGTGGCCCCTCCGTTAACTGTTGTGCTTTCTGGAACTTTTAGAACATGACCTTCTTTGGAAATCAGGCCTTTGAAGCTCTGATCAATGGAGCTGATGCTGTGATGAAGGAGGCCTAGTCTCATCTAATGCAGCTGGCACCCTCGTGAGAGCTGGGTTGAGGTTCATGCAGCAAGATCATTCAGTGAGCCTGGGCAGTTGATCAGTGTGGCTGTAGGAAGAGATGCCCAGGGAATGATGCACTGTCTTCTGCTATTCACAGTGTAAGGATGAACCATTGTAGAGAAACCATCTGTGATGACTAATCTTGCTTATTAATTTGGCTTGGTCTAGAATTGATCACAAGGCAAATCAATGGGCATTCCTGTGAGGGAATTTTTTTCATCTAAGCATTTGAAATGTGGGAAACACCTTCCTGTGCCAGCCTAGATAAAAGACACAAAAGAAGGAAGTTTGGTTTTTTTGTTTTGTTTTGTTTTTGCCTGTTTGCCTTTACTCTTGTTAGCAAGTTCATCCACTATGTAGCTATCATTGCTGTGTTACTTCACTGATGTTAATTCCAGCTTCAGGCTTCCATATGGACTGGAGACCAGCAGCTCTGCAGGAATCTTCTGAGGCTTCATCCGCAGGCTGGGGTAGCGAAGACACCCAGCCTTGTAGACTGAGCACCTACTCGGTTCCTGGCCTGTCTGATATGAGACCATTGTTGGACTACCCAGATGGTAGTATGTAAGTCAGTTGAGTAAATTCCCTTTTAATATAAATTCATTCTGTGAATCTGCTTCTCTTGAGAACCCTGACTGGGTTGGAGAAATGGCTCAGCCATTAAAGGCTAGGCTCCCAACCAAACCTAGCTAATGTAGTGTCCCATATGGGGCAGAAAGCAACACACAGAGACATCTCATTTGAAGCGAAAGATTTATTCCATATAAAAGTTAATATTTGTTCTTGCTAGCAATAATAAAGTGTTACATAGCTACTTCCTATGAACTGAAACATTCCCTCCTTGAGGAGTGAGGTTCATGAAGTAGGAAGATGAGGAAACATACAAAGATTAGGAAACTCACAAAACTTAAAGGCCTCATGGTGCCTAGAGAGTTACACGAGTCATAAAGGAGACTCGTTGGCAGAGTTGTCTGAAAGTTGGGCAGGGAGCCCCGGAATTGTGGCTTTCATGACTCTCTACCTGAGGTGGGCTTTTCATTGACACAGCTTCCTGAATCATCCACACTCCTGTAAGGATTCCCTTTACCCATGATCCTGTAGGTAGCTCCTCATCCATGCATCTGTAAGCAACCCCAATGAGCTCATGGGTTCTCTAAGTTTTATCCAGGTGGAGTCATCTCTTTTGATCTGGGGTGAATAAATTCTTGTTCATGTCTTCGCGGGAAAAGTCACACAATGCAAGGGAAGGAGGAGGCTGTTTCTTTTTTAGTTTTCTTTGTCTTTTGTCTGTTTGTTTTTGTTTTTGGAGGAAGTGTTTCTCTGTAGCTTTGGAGCCTGTCCTGGAACTAGCTCTTGTAGACCAGGCTGGCCTCGAACTCACAGAGACCAGTCTGCCTCTGCCTCCTGAGCCTCTTGAGGACTGGGATTAAAGGCATGCACCACCACCACCTGACTTTTTTTATTTTGTAGGCTGTTTCTTTAACATAGACACAATATTTGTGTAAGACAGCCATCCATCCATCTCCCAGGCATGCCTTATGTCCTGTTCTCTGATATTATAGATGACACAGGACAGAAAACCTTGATAACTATTTTGCAAGTTTTAGTGAATGTTTTAAGTGTGAGAAGAAAGACACATGGACACTGGTGTGAGGGAGATGAGGCAAAACAGTTTCCAGCGGATGCAGTTCCCTTTGTGAAGCTTCAGGGAGCGAGGGCCGTAATTGCTAGAACAATTTCATTTAACTAAAAGAAAAGATTTAAGCTAAGATATGAGAATTTCAGATAAAATTAAACCAATATACATAAATCTGGGGTTTTCTATAACCAAAAATATCCTGGCAGAAAGAGCTTATTTACTATGACAACAGAAATGATAATAATTTTAAAAATCAGAATAAACTTACAGAATGTCCTGGGGAAGTATTTAAAAATACAAAAGTTTGCCAAGGGACAGGAAAAAAAAGCCTCAAATGGATAAGAAGAATAATGTCCCTGCATGGGAAGATTTAGTGGTGCAGATGTCAACGTTCGCCTAATTTATCTACAAATTCAATGAATATCCAATTCCAGCTCCCCTGGGACTGGGGGTGGAACTTAGCAAAGTGTGGCTAAAGTTCATCTGGAGAAATGAATGGCTGAAAGGAGCCAAGGAAATTTTGAAAAACAAGAATAATGATAGAGGACTTGACCTAGCAGATATTAAAATATCAGAGTGATTAAAACAATGTGCTTTTGGGGCAGCGATCAATAGAACACAGAAGAAATTCCAGAATATGACATAAATAATGTACTACCTAATAAAGATGGCATTTGGGGGTGTAGGAAATGGATCTATTATTCAGGAGGTGGTTTGAAACAAAAAGTTTGGAAAAGTCCAGCTTTATAGTTAAGGTTGTAATTAAAACAGAAAGAGGCGTCTGGAAGTGTAAAGTGTTAAGCTGGAGAGTGGATCTGCCTCAGTACTGGCAAATGGGGAAAAGTTAATCTTTCTGTAGCGAGAGCTTTAAAAAGCGTGGTGTCTTGTCAGGTATGGTGGCCATGTTCTTAATCCCAGCATGCAGGAGGCAGAGACAGGCAGGCCTCTGTGAGTTCTAGGCCAGCCAGGGCTACCTAGAGAGACTCTGTCTCAAAAACTAAACAAGCAAAAAAACCAAAGTGTGGCATCACCATAAAGAACAAAAGAGACAGAAGGAGGGGGATTTGAATTTATTAAAAATGCACTTGGGTTTTAAAATTATTATTTAAGCAACAAGTTATTGTCCATATCTTTATTATATATGATGTTCAGATCGCTACAGAAAATATAAAGTGTGAAGTCCCAGGGTCAGGAATTTATCCTGATACACATAAATCTCTCTCTTCTTCTCATCCATGTCCCTTTTCTTACACACACACACACACACACACACACACACACACACACACGGTGGTAGGGAGGAGACTATTTTGTTTCTGCAGTTAATAAAGGTCAGTGGTCGCATACACTGTAGGGCCCTCTCTTCCCTGCCTCCGACTTATGGTAGGAATCAAACCACACTTTTTTTTTTATCAGTGATATTTGGGAGGAGGAGCTGAGGCTTGTTTCAATACTGGCAATATGGATGCTGTTGCCTTTCCTTCCCTGTACACAATCTTTAAGAAAGAAATGTCTGCACACATTATGGAGGCCAGATTATGAAAAAGTTTAATTTTTAATTGTGCTCCTCTGCAGTTAGCATGATGAAATAAAAATGGTTGGTCAATAGAAACCGTAACCCTGACCAGTAAGAGAACACGGACATAAAGGAAATACTGATTTGCCTATAAATTTGCAGACGTTAAAATTTTGCTCGCAGAACTATTATCATGATACTCTGATGCTGGGGGCGTGTAAGAAACAGGCACTTCTGAGGACATGCTGAAGGGCATAGCCTTCGGTGGTGTTTGTAGGCCATAGTTCAGAAAATTACAGACATTTCTGAAGACTTTGTCCCTGAGCAGTTTATTGCAGCGTCTTCGGTGGCGGCAGCATGTATAAATATTGGGTATCTGCGGTTCGTGTCTACCAGGAAATGTTGGGCAACTATTCAAAACTGTTGTCGGGAGCCAAGTTGGGACAACTCTCGGTTATAAAATATTTAGAATAAAATGTAGACAGCAAGACCATCTAGATGACTGGATTCAAAGATTAATTTAGAAGGTGTGAATTCTTATAGAAAAAGGCAGCCGCTGCACCCAAGTGTTAAAATGGATGTTTTAGATGGTGAGCTTGTGAGCGATTTTCTTTTCTTTTTTCTCCCTTCCTTCCTTCCTTTCTTTTCTTTTTTAAAAGTTCATCTCCAATTTGCTTATTCTTAAATTCCTGCAATCTAGATTCCCGGGTGAATTCTCAGAAATAGGCCATCTCAGCCATTTTTTGTTTTAATATCTATATATGAAAAAACATTACAAAACACTGACTTTGTTCTGTGTCTAACGCTGCCCCTTCTGCTGGGAGGTCATGATCCTGTAGGAGGAAACAAGGACCAAGATGGCATGTCCTAACTCAGTGGAAGAAACTGAGTGGCTCCAGTTGGAGCTGACCGGGAAACTAGGGACAAATTTGAGCTCGGTTTCCCTTGAACAACCTCAGAAGAAATGTTCCCAGGATCGCTAGACTGACTGTCTAAATATCTCAAATATTCTGTAATTCTTAAGAGTGCAAAGCCCAGCATGGAGGTGGGTGAGGCTCTTACCTGGAGATTCTCTTCCTCTACCCGCATGATCAGTGGTCCTTCTCGGTAGAGTCCGCCAAACTCCCACCTCAGATTCACTGCAATTGAGGACAAGCTGCCAACCCCCAAACCCCATGTGTCTCTATTTCTAACTCCTCTCCTGGGGTCTGCTGCTGTAAGGCTCAGAGAGAAGATCAGAGAGAACCCTCTGTGATGATCCCAATGGCAAGCAGCCTTTCTCCAGGCCACTGGTAATAATTTCATTACCTCTAGATTTCTTCAAAAGGTGGCTGATGTCTGGCTTGGATTTACTACGGAGAATACTTAGGAAGAAGCAAGAGCTCACAGCCCTGCTCCTCCTGCTGTCCGACCCACGCCAGAAACCCAGCCAACACCTTGACCTTGCCAGCACCTGGACAGAGCACCATCTCAGCCGCACCCTCCGTGTCTGCGTGGAGCTTCAGAGCCCTAATCTTCCACCTCTAAGGATGTCCCTAACTTGTTGACCAACTCCCCTTGAAGACTAACCTTGAGTGGTAGCTTGTCATCTGTGTAAGTTGTTTCCATTTAATGCACCTCCATCAAAATCACCCAATGTCAAACTCGCCCTCTCTGGTATTCATTAATACACTTTCCTCAACCTGCACACATACAAACATATATACATATGTGCACGTAGATACATGCACATAGGTGGTATTTTGTTTCAGCCATGTGTCTCACACCCTTAAAACAACATTCCAGGAAAAGGAAGTTGGTTGTGAGACCCAGGGGAGGGTCCAGGCAGCAAAAGCCCAGAACATTTCCTTAGGAGCTTCATCCCCCCCCAAAAGTCCTTCAGGGCTAAGCTGAAGGGCTGGCTCCAGGCTTCAGAAAAGCATGCTCTATGGGGCTGCTTTTGTCCTAGGAACCTAGGATCTTAGTGGGCCGCTCATCACAGCAAAGTGCTTCTGCAAGTGCTTGGAGAATGTAGTCCTTAGTCTTACATTTGGTCAGCTTTTCCAACCTGCCTCCTGCTGAATAATTGAAGCCTGTTTTAGCGTTCAGTTTGCTGTTAATTTTATACCTTATGCTAAGTCTGTATTGCATGCTTAATCTTGTCAAGAAATCTCCACAAGATATTTATTACTGGCAAACTTATTTCATAGGTAATTGCATCATACTTTTGTTTAAAAAAAATCTTGTATACTTGTATTTTATGCCTTTTTGCAAAATAATTAAAAACATCATTTTAGTTTTGATCTTTTGGGGATTGAAACTATATTTAATCATGCAATGTTTTTTTTTATTATTTTTGTTCTTGTGTTATAGCAAACGGGCAGGGTTTTTATCTCCTCTGTACTTGCAATAACATATTATTTGACCATGAATCACTTTAACGGATTGAAACATAAGCATGTGAATTGAAAAATAGATACATTAGTCAAATCAGTAAATAAATATGAAAATATATTTCTACGATGAAAAACCATCTTGGCTACTGTGTCCTCCAACTTGGACAGAGAGAGCTGAAATATATGGCCGTAAAATATAGCTTGCCATGTCAACTAGCCAGTGCCTGCAGCCTAAAAGGAATTTTGAGCACTGGGTAAGTAGTATTTCATCAACAAAATCATAAAATAAAGACATTAAAATGAAGGGATGATGGAGTGCTACAGGACGTTTGTAAAATCACCCTTCAGTCTGAGGCTGGAGTATTTTAGAATTAGATACCACAGACTTTTCATATAAATTTGCTTACAAATAGCATGCCCTAACAAGCCGCATTACCAGGCTGCCCCCGTAGCAAATATATCTCTACCATTGCTGCTAAACAAACTCTACTTGCACTCTGCGGTACAGCGAGGGTACAAATAAATAATTCATCTCTTGGTCTAAAACACACAAGTCTCACAGTGTTCACGGGGAGTATTTGTCTTTGTTAATTAATGACTTTGAACTCCTCTTAGCTATTCTGCGGCCGGCTCTCCTGTTTTTATGTACTTCCCCTCACATTCTGTCTTCCTGCACAGACTCCCCTACTAGCCATAATCAATGTTCAATCTCTAATTTCATAAGATAATAAAGTGGGCTGCGTGTGCTATTACTAGCTTCATTGTGAACCTTATCAGCTATCTGTCAGATGAGTGTAGAAATATAATTAACATGCATGATTTTATCGAATACAACTGAGAAATGAGGATTTTAAGTGACTTGGTTTTCTCCAAAACTAAGTGCAAAACACAGGATGGAAAGCTGAATTTGCATTTATTTACATATAAGCATGGGGTTTTTTTCCTGTAACACACAGCATTCCTTAATATATTGCAATCGCAAATTGCTATAATTTGTTGTTTGATTAGATTTTTATACACATTAATAAGATTAAGCAGTGCTAATTAAAATTTGTAGATTGTGTTGTATGGGGCAACTTTCATAGGACAGATGTAAAAGGAGGCACGAGAATTCTAGATGGAGGAGTTCGACGCATGTATGAAAGAGCTTGTGACCCAGGGGCCCCTTCAGCCATTCCTCCATGAAACAATTTAAAGTGTTCAGAGGAGGCCTCAGAAGAAAGAGGGAGTGTTGCTTCAGCTTCCCAGGAAGCCCCTTTACCCTCAGCCCCTGAGTCAGGGTGCAGTTTCTGTGGACCCATCCCGGGGAAGCAGAAGAGTAGAGGCCGTCTTTCAGCCCCCTCCCCCAGCTCAAAGCAGAGTCTCCCTCTTGCTTTTGGTTTCATTCAAACTGGGAATCAAGGAGCACAACTGAGATTTTAGCGTTATAAGGTTTTTGATGTGACCTCTACATTCTCCAGGGGTTCAGCATGCACCCACATGGGACCGAACCCTCTGTCTCACTGTGGGCTGTTTGGGACAAGGGAAGGCAGGACGCCCTCCACAGAGAAGGTGAAGCTCAGGGGCTCTGAGGCACAGTTCAGGTAAGAAATCCTCGGACACCTGCCCCAGCCTTTGCCTACTGTCTGTACTGTAATATAGCATCTGGCTTCCAGAAACGACTTTGGCCTGACAGATACTTCAGCCAAAGTATCTGGCTTTCTGTCCTATGCCCTACAGCCAACCCCACCCAGGAGGGGCGGGACCATACCTAGCACAGCTGACCCACCATCCAGCCACCAATCAGGAAAGATGCATTTGGGGGTCTTCGTTTCAGCATCCCAGGTTCCTCTGTGCCAGTTTCAATGTATACTCTTTTATGAAGCGCTTGATCCAGGGCAACTGATGTGGCAGCCTTGGCTTCTCTCTTCTGTGCTTCCCTCCGCTCCCCGTCCTGCTCCACAGTTGTTTCTTGTTACAGTGTAGCCCACCCACACGCAGGTTGCAGAGATGGGTGAATAAAAGTCAGAAACAATTCAAGGTAATTGCGGTGAGGGCTTTGTAGAACATCTGCAGATGGGCTGTGTTTCTGGAATGGACCAGCATATGATTTTGGAATCAATAGCTCAAACTTCTTTTTCTACTCAATTGATTTTTTTTTTCTATTTTTTCCCTTAGTGGTGATGGGGGTGGAGGTGGGTGGTAGCTATGTACAGAAACGTTTTTGAGTAAAAAAATTATTTTTAATCACAGATATGTCAGCCCTATTTAAATGCCAAATGGGGAATACTGCATGCACATAAACATTTAAAATAATGCCAGTAAAAATTATAGCAACTCGTTGTACGGACCACCCGGTACCAGCAACTGCTGGATGCTGATGTTGAGCTCCAAGCTATTTCTGGTTTAGCATCAGGCTTTATTTAATATAGTGACCTCTACATACTGTTGTCATTAGAGTTACTAATAAATGTGATTTAAATTTTAAGTGCAGTAAATTGTTTATTGTACAGATGCGCGTCCCTCTTTGGAGGAGATCTTAGGGTCATTTCTTATACAAGGTACCTTGGACTCGGGGAGAGACAGACATGCAGCGTGAGTTGTATTTCTTGTGTCTGTGTCCTCATTCCCCGAGTGTGAAAACTTTATTGCTCATTATCTACTGAGCTGTGATGAAGTGACAGATGATTTATTGGGAGCCAAAAACTGTGTTTCAGTGGTGAACATTTTTATCCTTTTGTACTGCAGTCTCGCCAGCCTGGCTCCCCTAACTGCTCAGGCAGGCAACAAATAAAGGAAACCCCACTCAGGAGGGGCAGGACCCCCTCATAAAGGTCTCCATTGCTGATCTCTGTTCCCAATTCTATTCAATTCCCTTCTGTTGTTTAAAATTTCAATTTGTTTAATTGAGCCATTTGACAGTAAAAATTTGAATTCCATGCATTTTAACCATTCATATTAAATTTCCCCCTGTACAGTACTTTTATTAATGTGCTTTATAGGCTAGGGCCTTAATTTAAAATTGGTGACCTCACAAGCATGTAAAAAAAGACCTGAATTCTTATTTTTCTTTTTTTCTTCCTCAAACCTTTACAAAATTATTATAAACCAACAGAATGGTGTGGTTTCTTCCTGGATTTCACGAGTTCAGGAAAAGAACTGGGCATGGGGAAGGTGAAGTGTGCAGGGCTGGGTGTGTGCACGTGGGTTTCTTGTATTTTCATATTTTAATAGCTGATATAGTGTTGGGCAGAAGTGAGAGTCGGACAGTTCCAAAAGCAAGCCTCTGTCTCCATTAAAGCGGCAGGTGAGGTACACTGTGATGAAACACACGGCATCTTCCTTTTGCAGGGTTCCATGTTTATTGACATTTAAATAGCCTAGCACCTCGTCCTTTAGGATTAATAAGACACCCGGAAACGCACGCAAGACTTTTGAGGTTTACTAAACTTTAATCTGTACGATTTAATAGCAGGGTCTGAGTCATTATGTGTATGCAGAACGCCATCTGACTTTACAAACACTTTTAAACGATGAGTTATGTGGCAAGAGTGGGTTGGCTGTGTATCATTATGTCCAGGTAAATGCCAGAATGATGACATAATTGGTAGTTGGGAGTAAAATACAACCCCTGTAAAATGTTACTAAGGTGAATGTGGAGGGATTGTAATTCATTACACACAGACGTGGCTCTCAGGTATTTATCATCTTATGAAATACGGGCTCACTTGATCTCGCCAGGCGTTGTTTTTCTTTTCTGCCTTTGTTACTTCCTTTGGCAGTGTAACACATCCTGGTTGCAAAACTGCTAATTCCTTTCTCTTCAACCATTTTCCAGGCTACCCCAGTGGATTTCAGCTTCTTGTCATGCACTAGAGACCAAGAATTCTGTAAATGCTAAATCCTGAGGACTGGCCCTAATAAGAATGATAATCCCCAATTTCAGACAATGATAAATTTATGACTTTGGATTAAAGGTCAGATGGCTATTGGAGGCATTAAAGCAGCCCGATTTCATCATGTCCCAGCACCTTAAGAACAGCCATGTGTGCACCCTGGTGCCTGTTAGTTCCTGCTAAAGACATACAGTAATAGTTTAGGAGTCGAGAAACCCATTTCCTACCTGTGCAAGGTGCTTTCCCTTAGCCCCAGGCGACTGTTTAACTTCTAACCCCCTTGTTCACACAGCGTACATGCATAAAAGCACAATAGACCACATAAGGACGTGGGTCTTGCAACATTTGTTTTATGCTGTTTGCTGCAGGACCCATTACTCACGTTTGCAGGCATGTTCTGCTGTCCTAAAGTAAGGAGTTATTTTCTCGAAATGGCTACTTTGCTTTAAATTCACTCAATTTCAGGGCATCTTCCCCCCCCCCCCAACATCAACAGGACACTTAACTAAGAGAAAGAGTCTGGTGCAAAACACCTTTAAATTGGCCTTTGGTTTGATTATCTATTGTGAGGGGTTAGTTAAGGATTTATCCATTGTTTGTTCTGTGCAATAGTCACACCATGTCACCTCTGAGGTGCTCTGCCTCCTCTCTGGGATAAGCCTCCCCCCAATTCCAAGCTCCCTGTATCATCACCTATGTTACACCATCCTTGCTTCTTGCAATGTCCCAGCTCTATTCCAGAGAAGTTGTGGAGAATAGATATTCTATATGACATTTAATGAATGGTCCCAGAGAGTTAACGATGAAATGATTGGGAATTAGCCCTCTTCCGTTCTTGAGGTCTATTACTGCAAGCTTGAGATGAGCACTTCTTGGAGACTAAACACAGTGTAGAATTGGTGGCAGATATGGGGTCTCAGGTTTCTAAGCAGAGAGCTGTTCCTCTAAGTGAAAGGGTGGAGCACCCAAGGAGGAGATTCCTTCTAGAAGCCTTCAGTGATCCTTTAAAATGAGGACCGGTCTGCTTTGCCCAATCATATTATGGGTCTCTAAAGTATTCTGTGTACTCACTTCCATTTCTTTAGTGTCTGCCACATAGGTCTGTCCCTCAGTTCTTAAGGTAGCAAAGGATGAATTTGATGGGTGATATTATGCATGCAGAGACCATAACAATAGCGGCCTCCATTCCATTCCACCCAATGTCTATTCAAATCTAGGTAGTGGGGAACTGAGAGACTCCTAGAGAAAGACACTGGATTTTCCAGGGAAATATTGTAAGATCTTGGACTGTAAGAAAGATGGCAACCAAAAATTAATTTTATCTAGTAATTTCATTGGATGAAATCCGAACTGAGGGGACTCCTTTCTAGGTCGGCTTCCATTTTACTAATCAGCCTTTAAGGTTCAGGTGAACACGAGAAAGGCAGATAAGATTGTGTAGATGGTAGCTGCATTTAAGAAATTTAAAAGAAGTTGTAAATTTCCTTGTATCTCCTAGAACCTTCAAAAATCAAAGGGCTGGGGGCGTGGCCTAGATGGTGGAGAGATTGCCTGGCACCTGCCAGGTGCTGAGTTCTATCCGCAGCACGACATCAATAAGCGTCGACTTGGCTACACCGTGAGCTCAGATGCAGAGCCTTCTGCAACCCGGATGATTGAGCATGGACTCTAGATGCCTAACACCTTCATGCAGATCATGACGCTATGGAAACTGCACAGAAAGCGTGATGTTTCTGTCAATCATTGTTTGTCCTCATTTCTCCTTCATTTCTCTACTACCCCAGAAATAAGTCAAGAGAACAAAGCCAAGGGTTTAACTTTGGTCAGTGCCTATAAGACTGGCTAAGCTCTTACCATGGTCGAAGAGGACGAAACGCTTGACTTCATTTGTTCTAGATAACCCAAAATCCACGTTATGCAAAAAGTAAGTAAATGTATATCTGTCAACTGGTAAAACTTGTGTCAAGATATAATAAGATTTCTATGTTCTACATTGCTCATTACTATTTTTTTTTGGACAATTGTAGGCCCCAAATAGCCAGTTATCTTAGAGTCAGTGGTCTTAACTGAGTGTGTAGCTGTGTGTGGTTACGAGCTGGGTGGCTCAGAGGAAGCTGCAGCTGCAAATGAGGACAGTATGTGCTGGAAGTAAGGAACATCCAAGTGAACATAGATCAGAGGCGAGATGCTCTATTCCAGTCTGAAGACCCTGCTAAATTAAAAATAGCCCTTTATAGTCTAGACTCAGTATCTTATGCCTGTAATCTCACACTCTGAATGCTGAGGCAGGGGGATTACTCTGGGTTCCAGGCTGGCCGGGGCTATACAGAGGAAGGAGATACTCAAAAACAAGAGGGAAAGAAGCAGCCTGCCTGCAGAAGAATTTCTTTCGGAGTGGGTCTCACTGTTCTCACGACCTCATCCTCGGGATAAATGGGCGTGGCTCTCCTGTCTGTCTTTTGCTGCCTTTCTTTACTTTCATGGCAGCTGAGGTTGGTAGGCATCTCAGGTACATCTGTAAGAAGGGCTGTAGTGCTATATTTGGTAAGGCTGGAGTGTTTGCTTCCTTTCCTGTTTGAATCCTTGCTGGAGCAGATGAGAAACTCTTGGGTCCGCGCTTCCTCCACCCGGGGACTTGGCGAGGCTGCATCCAGCTCCCAGCCTGAGCACAAGATGGTTCTTTCCCACTGAGTGGTTCTCAGAACAGATCTCCTCCTCCATCCCCCAAGGATTCTTTCTCCTTTTGGAGAATCGATGGCTTACTTGCCTGTGTCTCGGTATTGATCACTCAATATCATTTTTCTTGGTCCACAGTTGCACATTCAACTTGCCTTTTATTTCTGGAAAGTTTTCTTAAGTTGTATCTCAAAGCTTTGCTTCCTTTTTGTTTCTGAGGCTCAGCTTTCTGCTCTGGGAGGTCATTCCTGTGCTCGTCGGTGACGGGTCCTGACGGATCTTCTGTCACTACAAAGATCTTTTCTCTGACAGTCTTATTTTCTCATCCTATTTTTCTCATTCCCACTATTGCTATGCTGTGTGCTTTCCGTAGCTGTTTATTTAAGAGGTAATTATTTCATTAAGTGTTTTGAAAACGCATGCCATGTGTTTGGTAGATTTCATCTGCTCCACCGGAGCCTCTTTCCTACGGAAACACTCTTCTCACATGCTGCCCTGCTCGTCCTCTTCCTTTTAAAGACAGAATTGAAATGTTCCTTGCTTCTCTGCTTTTCCTATTTTGTTTTTAATTGTTTGTTATGGGGACTGGAAAGATGGCTCGTGAGTAAAAGAGCTTCCCAGTTGAGTTCTGTCCCCACAATCTACGTAATGGAAGGAGAGAACCGAGTGTCCCAAGTTGTCCTCTGACCTCCAAATGCGCACGGTGGTAGGTAGACATACACATACACAAATGCTACATATATTTTTTAAGTTGCTTATCTTGAGGTGAAAATGTTTCATGCTGCTGTGGAGAGGAAGATGGGGTGGCATTCTAGCAAAGAACACCTCTCCTTGGCTGTTGTAGGTCATTTTGACACTGGCTTAAACCTCTTCAAGCAAAGAGAACAAATTCAGGGTAACCCTCTGTCAGTCTTCTTATGCTTCTTCTCCAACTAATGTCTGCCTGAAAAAATCTACCCAGTGAACGTACTCCTTGCTTGCCCACCATCATGCTTCCCTATGATGCCAAACAGAAGCCAGGGAGAGCTCTGTAGGAGCTAGCAGACTTGATGCTTTTGCTTCTAAAGCACGGATCTCAGAATTTGCCTCCTATGGGGTGTTGCTAGTGGCAATGGCCTGTAGCCCTGGCCAGCGAGTCCATAACTAGTCTGTTCTTTCCTGCACCAGACCCTTCCAGTGCCATGGTGTGAGTTACAAGGACATTATAGTAGATGATTCCCCCACTGAGTAAAAAATTTTTTTATCTTGAATCAAACATTTTTAACTAGGACATAAATAGTGGCATTTGGAGTCTTAACTCAGGAGTAAGGAATTAAGAGGGTACGGTTTTTTTTCAGTGAATGTTTAAACCCCTTATGAAAGTCCCAACATATGAATCATTATTAGTTTAATTTATCATCTCACCCCATTATTCAGTTGCTCATAGGACATAGCCTACCAGGTTCTGCTTTGGGTACTGTTGAAAAAAACCAGTGAATGAAAACGACATCTCTACCACCAAGAGCTATAGATTCAGTGGGTATGCTAGTCAAGGTTTACAGAAACCTGGGACTGTGTGTGTGTGTGTGTGTGTGTGTGTGTGTGTGTCTGTATGTGTCTGTGTATATGACTGTGTCTGTGTGAGAGATCATGTGTGTGTGTCTCTATGTGTGTGTATGTCTGTGTTCCCAACCAATCTATGGCCTTCATGATGGTCTCCAGAGCTCTGACGTTGGTTAGCTCTGGCTCAGCTTCTAACATTGTCTTCCCCTCTCCCACTGGGACAGCCTATCCCATGATGCTTCTGCTACCCTGTCCCTCCCTTCTGACCTCCATTATCTTGCATATCTGAGTCTTCCCAATCAGGAGAGCTTCTAATCTGCCTATGTAAATGTGAATTATTTTAAAGTCCGCTGAAGTCTTTTCAACCTACTGAAACCAGCTTTGGTCATAGCCACCTCGCTACTCCAGTGGGTTTCTCTATTCTTCTACATACTACTTCCTGTTAGCTGACATTTCTGCTAGTCAGTCTGGTAAGCTATGCACCCTATGTTGGGAATTGGGCTGATTTTAATGTGAATTCAGGTATCCCCATATGCTAGCTAGGTAACTTACATGCTATTAAATATCTCTGGGCCCTTTTTGTACTGATCAGAGAGGCCTTATGAGAATACCAACAGAATAGCACAGCATTAGCCTCCCCCTGTAGACTGGAGCCTGGGGAAGCTGGCCACAGATTTTTCTTATTTGTGCCTACTACCCCAGCAATGAGTATTGCACTTGACATATGGTAGACACTGTGTAAATATTTGACGGAAGGCTTAATTAATGTGTGAGTTTGTTGTAAGCGATGAAATCGATAATTAACACGAGGGGCTTGGCACATAGAGGCTCGCACTATGCGCTTGCTGGATGTATACGGCTCCAACTCATGAAGGCATTTGGAGACCAGTGACTAAGTTTGCTTTCCTTTGTTCTCAGCCCTCTCCACACATAAGTGCCTTGAGCCATTGAATTGTGTGATTGCTGGAGCTGAGAACACAGCTCAGACAGAAAGCAAAACAATTGAGATTTCTTCTTTCTTGGAGCTTATGGCTATCTGTGTGCAAATTAGAGAACTGATAACCCCATGGACCTTTAGCAGGTATGTTTAACCATAAAAAAGACTAAGAATTTCTTTTTTTGGTCATTGATTATGTGATAGTCCTTGGCATTAAAACTATTGTATCATAATAATGACATTGTGAAGAAGTTGTTGCTTCTCTACCAAGAGACTGCAAAGTCAGGCTCAGAGAGGTCTTGCAGTTTTCATGAGGTCACACAGCTGCAAGGAATGAAGCTGAGATGAAAGTCAGGGTTAACACCCGAGCTGGAGGGGTAGTCTCCTGTTGCAGCAAATTGGAAGTCTCAGAGATAAATCTTGAGATAGATTCTGTCCCAGGAGCCTCAGACCTTCAGGTTTCAGGATGGGTCTGTTTGAGTGGCAGGTGGCTGCCATCTACAAACCTGGGCTTTGGAGTCTGATGACTTTGGCTTCTTTTCTGACTTGGGGTGAAACCTTGATACGTCACTTCTAGCGTTAGCCCGTCTTGTTTCGATCACAGTCCTAGTTCGATTTGTCTCACTGGCTGGTGAAGATGATGAGCAAAGTTCTTTTTTTTAAAAAATAATTTAATTTATTTATTATGTATATGGTGTTCTCATTACAGATGGTTGTGAGCCACCATGTGGTTACTGGGAATTGAACTCAGGACCTTTGGAAGAACAAGCAAAGCTCTTAACCACTGAGCCATCTCTCCAGCTGGATAGCACAGTTCTTAAAACAGAAAAATATGGCTCCTTGCTTTCCAGGGGGAGCTGGCCTTTGCTGGGTGCAGCTGGGGCCAGATGCACCATGAGGTGCTCCACTGTACCCCATGCCACATTCTTTAGAATTTGACTCTGGAAATCAGAACGGGGGTGGTAAGGGGGACAAAACCCAAAACTGGAATCCTGTGTCTGCGAGTAGTGTCTGCTCTTATGGAAATTTCTGGACATTTACCCCAGATACCATGAATGATCAGATCGGAACCCATCTCCTTCATACACCTTCTCTCCACAATTTGGGAGTTAATTGATCTCATCCCATGGGCCTGGCCCTGACCAGCCTGGGCCCGGCCTCTTAGGAAGCATCCATCTTTATTCTTTGTTGACACCATGCTACTCTTGTTTCTCCTCCATAAATGTTTGCAAAGCCTTTTGCAGATGCAGACCAGCCATCACTCAAGTCATTCATTAAGCAGAGGGTATTGCATCCCTGTCCCCAAACACATTCTCACTCGATAGATTTCTAGGGGAGATGGGGGAATCTGGGAACATGATGGGTTGGCAGATGAAGGTGGCCTGGGCGACCACGTAAAACCACTGCTCTGTTAATAAATAATGGTAGACTGGCAAGCTAGTCCAATTTACCCAATATGTCCTGTTCTGTGTCCTGGGATCCCGCTGTCCCCAGCATATTGGGGCAGATGATAACTCGGGTCTTAAGGATGCTTTGGGGTTACCCAATACCTGTTTACCTGAGTTTTCTGATATCACCTGTCATCAGGTGGCCAAATGCCATCCTCAGCTCATGGTTGGTTACACACAATGGCAGGAGGTCTTCTCCAGCCATTACTTGCCCACTGTGCTACTGTTGTGGCTCTCTCTGGCTTCTCTAGTTTCCCCCTTTCACCTTCCAGGCTGCATGGGATCCTATAACCTGTGCTGAGTTCAGCTCCTTCTCCAGTAGGCATACTGATGTCACTAGCTATTCTGCTACCCTCTCTGCCCTTGGTCACTAAGTCTGAACTGAGTGGCCAAGTGCAGGGCATGAAGAGAAAAGGATAGAAGTATTTGGTGGGCTCTGGCTTTTCTATTTGAGCCTGGATTAACCAGAACTGTCTCCATTAACACAAGGAGCCACTGCTTTGCTAGGATCTCATGTGTTGCTCAGCGGGCCATTTAAAACAAGGTAAGGAATGTACTAAGGGTGCTACATACGACCAAATTAAAAGTATTTCGGTACAAGCACACTCAGGCAGTTGCTTCCAAGAAAATCCGAAAATTAGAACTCTAAGTTGTTCTGATGGAACAACCCAGCCCAGTAAGGGTGTTTATTATAACCATGCCATTCACTCAGGCATCTATGAGTGTGTTTCCAGCGCACAGAAATATTTCAAGAGGAGATGCTGCCTTTGATAAGTGACATTCTGCCTCAGCACCACTCACAGCTCCCTGCATCTTCCATCCTCCATGTTCTCTCTCTCTTCTCTCTGTAAAGTCAGTTTTGTTTGTTCTAATCTCAAGCACATACATGGATGTTCCTTCTTTGGAGGAGGGGGCCCTGAAAAAAGTATGTATATGGTTTCCTTTTACAGAGTCCTTGTATCTGCAAGTGTGAGCTGCTGTGGCGAACTGGGAGACTGGAACCAGCATATTTATTCTTTTGTGAAGGCTAGAGTCCAAGAGTAAGGCACCAGCAGGGTTGATGGTGTGGGTATGGATGTCTTCTGGAGGTATCCTTACATGATATGGCAGAAGGAGGTGGGGGAGAAAACACTCACCCCATGTCTCATCTACAAGGACCCTTTTACTATCATGAAAGCTCCAACTCGTGACTTATCTAACCCTAGCCACCTCCCAAAAGTCCCTAATGCATGATTATAAGGGTAAGGGCTTTAATGTAGGAATTTAGAAGCAACATAATGCCCAGTTCATAACTATCACATTTTAAAAAGTATTGTTTTTTACCTCCACATGGGGTAATATCATAACCAAACCAAATTTTCTTCCAGACAGATACAGGAAAGTCAAGGGCAACATCTCCTCATGATAGTATCAAAAGCCTTTTTGTCCTATGTGTGCCAGGGCCTGAGCTAGGCTCTCCTGTGTGAGCACCGTCATATCCCATGAGCACTGTAGTCATCCTGCATGAAAATCTTTGTCATCTAGTGTGTGGACCATAGTCTTCCCCTGTGAGCACCATCACCCCAAGTTCTGGAGCCTTGCAAGCAGGAAAGGAAGGGTCTCAAGTTTGCATATAGTGGCTCTTAGTGTGGTTCCAAGAGGTGGTTGGTGATTGGACTGACTTCTGCTCCCGATCTTTTTCCCTAGTCCACAGGACCCTGTATGTTGAGGAGGAATAGTGAGCCCCATTAGAACATCTGGTTTTCCTTAGGAAATTTCTGAAAATCCACATCAATAATGCGCCAATTTTTCACTCTAGGGGACTCTGGAAGAGATCTCCACATGTTCTGATTGGCTGGGACACTAGCCAACGTACAGGAGTGGCTTGACATGGAAGACACCTGGAAGGGGACTGCAGATGCTGCATGCCAGACTCCTCCCGTGGCATTCCTCAGAAGTCTCAGGAAGCTCTTCCTGGCTAGCTCCTGGCTTGACCAGTCTTGGTTTCCCCCATGTGCTTGTCCCTGACAAGCTTGGCTCTGACTAGGGGGATTCAGCAACCGCCGTAGCATGGACAGAGAGACTTCCACATGGACTGTGCTCTCCGGACTAACGAGGGCCTGCTAAACTCAAGCTCCACGTAACAGACCAGATCTGTGTTACCTCTGAGGTTGCAGTGTCTGAATTGTAGCACATCTAGTGAGGGAGAAAATCTCCCAAGACAGACTAGAAGAGGGTGGGTGGGAACAGAACATGGATCCATGTTATATTAACAGTACCAGGGACAAGGGACCGACTCTTCCTCTCTTTGGCAGCAGGCTGGGTACTTTGGCTGTGACCATGACCATTGGATACATCCAGAGAGCGGCTGGTGCCTCTGGGGCATATGTAGTAAGCACAAATGGTGCTCTGGCCCCAAGTCTATCTCCATTTTCAGGCCGAAAGGACAGCCGACGCTGGTGCCTGAATAAGACCAAGTCTGCAACTCGTATTTCTCGGTCCTCTCTGTTCTGGGCTGACCCATCTGTCCCTCCCAGAGGAGCGCAAGAAGACCATTTGGACTTACCTGTGAACTTAGTCTTGGACAAAAGACAAATAGCAAAAGAAAGACCCAAGTGTTTTGAAGTAAGTGGTGTTAAGAGGCCTAACTATGATTGGGTGGGGACCTCTTGCATGCTGGTTCATCTACCGAGGAACTTAGGTGTACAGCGTGTCTCAGGCAGGATGCCAGGTGCAGAGATGCTCTCCCCCGCATGGAGGCTCAAGCAAGGTCACCCCACTGCACACGCTTTTAAAAGGCATTTGGATACATGATAAAAATCAACATCCTACAGAAGCCCCAGACTTTCCTTGCAGCAGGAGGGACATCCGCATGGCCCCGAAGAAGACAGAGTGGTGCATCCTTCAGTCTGTGAATATCTTTTAAGAAGAAATGCTTTGTTGGTCTTCAGCTGCCCTTTACGGTACTTGATAGCGTTTTCCTCTTCTACCTCCCCATAGCCTTTAGGACACAGATGTAAAAAATGCACCGAGACTGGGGATCCCACCTCACCACCGGAATCTGTGCCCAGGCTCAGACGTGATTCAGGCCTAGGCTGAAATGCAGAGGGTGGAGCGTGTTTTTGAGGTTGCCGTGAATTGATCAGAAGGGCTCCGGATCAGCTCTTTTTCAGACAGGCCAACAGCTATCCTGTAACATGGTTTTCCATTTTCTTCTTCATTTGTGTGTTTACTAACAACAGTTCCCTTAGGCCAGAGTGGCATATGGCCAGAGGAAAGAGGTGTTGATGAGACTCGGTATAAACGGAAGGGACTCAGGATGGACAGTTTTTTGTAATACAATTGGCACTGGCTGGAAAAGACAGGTGGTAGCATGGAGCTGACCAGTCACCTTAGATAACAATGGAAGAGTAGTGACAGAGGAAGAGTCCCGATGGCCAGGAAGCAATGGGAGGCCTGGGAGGAGACAGGTTTATCACCTTCATCACGCCAGGCCCTCTAATAGGGTATGAGGTCAGGAGATGTGGCTGCTGTAAAGTAAATGCCAAAGTTAGTACAGTGTGGGCCTCAAAGGTGGCGTTGTGTTTAGGCAGTTCAGATAAAAAAGAATGACCCACCCTTTAAG
Organism: Dicrostonyx torquatus; assembly: GCA_028555095.1. NCBI lineage: Eukaryota > Metazoa > Chordata > Mammalia > Rodentia > Cricetidae > Dicrostonyx > Dicrostonyx torquatus. Next base: position 2,161,640 of record JAQHUG010000118.1, on the reverse strand, counting down.
GATGTCCCTTCTAGACACTGAAGGCCACTACTGCTTTTACAATGGCCACTTCAAATCAGAGTTGCCCACTATCCTCTTGCCTGTGTGGATGCTCAGCCAGGATTACCTCATTGCAAGGGGTAGCGGGGCTCACAAATACTGTTCTAAAGCAGTAGCTCTCAACCTTTGGGTCTCAGCCTCGATGTGGAGTCACATAACAGGTATTTATATTATGATTCATAACAGTAGCAAAATTACAGCTGTGAAAATACTTTTACAGTTGGGGTCACCATGACCTGAGGGACTGTATTAAAGGGCTGAGGCATTAGGAAGGTTGAGAACCACTGTCCTAAAAGAGTCCCACTGTTCTCCTTGCAGCAGGACACTAGGGCCACGCCTGGATTTGATCAGCTATCGGTCCATTTGGGATTTTTTTCCCCTGGTGGTCTTCTGTCTTCTGCCCATTTCTCTGCTCAGACACACTTTTGATTTCTAATTTTTCAGAAATTAGAGGAAATATTAGAAGATTGTTTTCTATTTTGTTGCATTGAGGGCAAGGTCCATGGAGGCAGGGTACAGAGGAAATAGAGATGTCTGGCCGATAGGACCTGGGGACAAGGCTTTGCTTTGAATGTTCTCCACTCTTGAAGCTTTAGAGCCAAGTTTCTATTCCTGTAATGCATGTAGAACCCAGAGAGAGGCAGATGGTAGAGTGAAGTTCGGTTAGCCACGGTGGCTACATAACTAAAACGTTCCTTCCTAATGTTTTGGCCTAAAATTGTCTGCAGTGTGTGCCCTCAGAAGTTCTGAGGGCAACCTGACCTCTCTAGCACAGCCAATCGCAAAAGAGAGATTTCTGTATTGCCCACAGACTTATAATACCTAGGGTGACAGTAGAGGGAAATACGCTGCCTCTGCAGCCACGTGACAGGAAGTCACCCTTCAGGTCTCTGAAGCACGCATTAGACAATAGTAGCATCCTACCGCCATGTGACAGAAGTGGCCACCTGCACACCTCCCTTTGTTGCTGTCTGAGTTCCACGCAACTTGCCTCATTTTCTGTTTCTTAGGTTATAGATCTGTGTGAGCTTATGGAAGACTGATGGGTTGTAGTTAATGTTCAAAATTAGCTCAAGACCGTTTCAGAGAAAATATTCTTGCACCCTCTTACCCCCAGTTACTTCCTAGTGGCAGCCTGAAGTCTGAGCAGCCATATTTCTCTCCCACTCGACATACTTGGCTTTGTGAGACATTCCCTAATGGGTTAGAGTTACCATTGTCTCCCTTGAACTTGAAAGCTGGTGGCTAAAACTCCATTTTTTATAAAAAGAGATTGACATTGGTAATTTTTACACCTTTGATTAAATAACTAAAAATACATTATTATTGGGTTCATAATTACTCCAGGTATGGGCTGGTTTTTGACCACCTCATTGCATTATGCCAGCACAGAAGCAAAATTTAACTCCTATATTTGACTTAAATGACAGTCTTTAGGGATTCAGAGCAGAAATTATAAGTTCAACTGCAATTTACATGTTAAGTTCTGTAACCCCACGATGGTTCAACCATTTGTTAAAAAAAAAAGAAGAAGAAGAAGAAGAAGAAGAAGAAGAAGAAGAAGAAGAAGAAGAAGAAGAAGAAGAAGAAGAAGAAGAAGAAAGAAAGAAAAGGAAAAGGGGGGGCGGAGAAACAGTAGGTGGCCTATGGTCTCATTTTCAATGAATAATTTTATTTTACATCCATTTCAAGGTCTGACTGACTGCTTTATTATATTAAAATTTCACCAAGTGGTGAAAATTAAAAAATGGTAATTAAAAAATGTTAACTTTTTACAGAGCACCTGAGTAATTTTCAAAAACATCTCTCCAAAATGTCACTGAGACAGCACTACAACATCTTGCCACATGACATTCTTAGATCTGGTTTTATTTAAATTATTTAAGCTAAGATCCCCTCCTGCCCCTCCAAATCCCTAGCCCCCCGCCCTTCCCCACTCCTCACCATTCCCAATCAGGGACCTTAAAGAATTTAATGGAAAGAAGGAATTGAACCTCTAGGATCATGTCCCAAATCATTGTATCGTGGCTTGCATGGCTGTGCTGAGTCTGTCTATTGGATGTCTTTGTTATTTTAAGTTCCTCACAGTTCATTACGGTCGCCGCATTCCTCTCGCGGCTGTGTAATTAGTGGTACTTCTCTGGCATGTCTTTGGAAAGGAGGAGAAATCAACATTACCCCGGCAGTTTCCTGTCTCCAGTGAGGAGCACTCCCAGAATTACCCATGCCATCTGCAATCCCAAAATACCCACGTTGCCCACGGGCACCTGTAGGGTCTGTGGTGTGCTGACATTATTCTTAGACACACCGCCTGGGACTTCTAGGAATGGTGTCCCAGCAACGGCCAATCGGGATGCGCTGTGATCCAATGTTCCTGCTTACATTAGAGTAGAGACAACTTCTTCTGGGAAACATTGAGAAAGCAGGGGGAGGGGAGACCCCCTCATTACCTTCTACGTTCAAAGCCCAGAGGTCATGAAAGAAATAGCTACCCACTTCTTCACCACGTGAAAGCAGAGAAAGCCCCCGGCAACACAAGTAGGCTAGGGCAGGCCTGGGTGGGGGGTTGGGGGACCCCTTCTTTGTGGGCCTGAGAAAAACTCCCTCCCTGACTGACAGACAAGAGAGCATTCCTTGGTGAGGAGACACATGGGCATTTGCTGTTCAGTGACATCCTTGAACCCTTGTTCCTTTGACTTTGTGTTGTATGTGCATTCTCTTAAAGTGAGATTTTATTGTTTTTATTCTTAACACTATATGGATTGTTAGTACATATTGCCCGGAACCTTTAAAAGAAAAAAAAATGAATGCACACATTGAAGTCTACAGACACAAGCTCAGAGAAGGCTGCTCCATCCGCTCTGCACAAGTACATCACCTGGTACAGCCTACAGAATGCAGACACTGGCATGTAAGGGAAACTAGGTGAGAGTTTCCCCAGCAAAGCCTGAGACTCTTGGTGCTGGCAAAAGATAAAAAGAAATTGGTATTTAAACAATAGCTGAAGAAAAGAAGGAACAGGAAAGAGGTTGGATTCAGCAAATCCTCTAGGGTAGTAGAGACATCTTTTCAAATGGCCCTTCCATCTCAGAGACATATGAGGTGGGTCCAAGAGTTCTTTCCAAAGAAATGCTGTGGCTGGGATCCTGTTAACTGAGAAGACAGAAGACACAGGGTGGTAAGACACAGACGGTCCCCTGCAAGGCTGCCACAAATGCCAGTCAAAAGACTGCGGGGCTTGTGGGAGTAGCTCAGCTGTTAAAGTTGTGGGCTTTGTCCTAAGAGTGAGAAAGAATAAAGAGAAACTTCTTTGTATGATTTGAATCTGACCCGTTGGGGCCAAGTGCCGATGCTCATAGAGTAGAGATGACTGACCTTAAGCACAAAAGACTGCACGGTGCCCACACTCCCCCACAAGGATGGCTGCTAACTCCTCCCTTATGCTAGCATCTACTATGGCTCCAGGAGTGACACGCTGTGTCCCGACAGCTGTGCTGTGATGACTCTGGGCTGCTGCTCTCAGTAGATTTTTCACCTGAGATGGGCGAGTCTGCTGTTGCCCGTTTCATTTCTGCTCAGTTCCTGCTTTGGGTCTTTTTTGGTCTTCATGACCAAAGGTCCCCTCTCCACTTGGAAGCCATCTTTCTGTATTCCATGTTCTTCGCCGTCAGGGTGACTTCAATCCCTTCTAGACGGAGACCGCTGTGAAGCCCATTAAGAGCAGTGTTCGAACACTAGCACACACCCACTGTGGGAAGAAGACCAGAAGGTGCTGCCTGTGTGCTGGTTGTGTCTATTTTTACCAACATGATTGGCTCTGTTCCAGATGGTATCTTGTGTGAACAAAAAGAAATGTTCAAGATTTTTAACAAAATGCAGAACTTGGAGTGAGAGACGTGCTCGGTTGTTCGGAGCACTTGCTATTCTTGCAGAGGAGTAGAATTTGAGTCCTAGCACCCACACCAGGAAGGCTCACAACTGCCTGCGGATGTAGTTCCCAGGGATCTGATGCCCTCTTCTGGCCTTGTAGGTATCTACACCCGCAGGTGCATGTGCTCACACATATGTGTACACATACACTCAAAGAGAGTGTAAATCTATTCTTCAACGGAGGCCTACTGAAAGTTTTCTGAGCATTTCCCCAAAGACCTCAAACCTGTTGTCAGTACAGACACACAGTACAAGGTCAGTTTCTTTCCCCAAGGTGGGGCTTGCGTTCCCTGGGGTTGGTGTCCCTATATGGAATACCTGCTGGGTCCCAGAGGAAAGTGTATTTGTAGATGATGACCGAGTCTTAATCTTAGCACTGAAATATTAAATTTAATAATAAAATAAAAAAATATTGGTTCACCAGGAATATTTTATGAAATTGTTTTACACCAATCCCTTGGATTTTAAAAAGTTCTCAGGCAGTAAAAGGTGGAAGATGACTACAGATTCTATAAAACCAGGGTCAGGATGGCGGGCTCTGAAGAGCCCTTCTGTCTTCCTCACTCCCACTTCCCCTCCCCATGACACTTTCCCCTCCACATAAAATTAAACAGATCTAAGAACTGACAGCCATGAGAACTGGCTCCACAGAGCCATTTCAGTAGTCTGCTGAATATGTGAAAAAAACAAAAGATTTTTTTTAATGTTTATGTTTCGTCTGCTCTATTGTTCTCAACTGGGATATTTCTACTTCTAATAAAAAACTGAGAATCCTAAATTTAAAAAAAAAAAACGCCATGGCATGATATACAGCCAAGCAACTTCAAAAAATTTGTATTTATTTGTTGTGCTCTTTTTTCTTTTTGAGATTATATTTAATTACAGTGTTTCTCCCTTCCCTTTCCTACCTCCAAACCCTCCAGTATGCCCCTCCCTATTCTCCATCAAATTCATGGCCTCTTTTTAAAAACTAATTGCTATTGCATGCACATATGTGTATGTACACACACACACACACACGTACACACACACATTCCTAAACATAGTTTGTGTGTTCTGTATCATGCTACCTGTGTGTATGTTTCAAGACTGACCATTTGGCAGTGGACAAGCAATTGGTGTGCTCTTCTCTGGGGAGGCCCCCCTTCCTGCTCTCAGTTGTCTGTAGTTCCTTGTGTAGGGTTGAGACCTTGTGGCCCTTTCTCTTTCAAGTTCAGCGTAAAGCCGAGCAACTCAAGGTGAGGAATTACCGTGTTAAGTGTCCAGTGCTTGAGTGACATCCACAAATGGGACAAAGAGCAAAGGGCACGGTTTGGTAAAATCTGTCCCCAGCTGTGCTGGGCTGTGTACTCCTCTGTCTCCTTGGATTTCCTTACCCTGTGTCCAGGAGGCTCATTGTAGCTATGGCAAGGGTGGAGAGTTAGGAGGAAAAGCAAAAACCCTCTTAAAAACAGTGAGGACACTGAGTAAAAATGTTCTCTTCTGTGTGTCTTTGTCACTTCTTACAAACTACCTTTTTAAGGGTTAATGGGTGAAGGTGAGACTGGGTGATAGGGAGTGAGAAATGAACATTCATTATTTACATTCATAAAACCATCAAAGAACAAAAATAAATTAAAAATATAGAGTTGTTCTATGTGTTAAAATTATCATAAAAACAGTGTCAGACCACGTGAGAATCACAGACATAGCCCATTGTATCTACATAGGCTGAACAGTTCATGAATGTTCTCATGCCAATTTTTCACCCTTGTAGCATGTCACAAATGAGGGTGTCTATTTAGACAAGCTGAAAGTATGCTTAAGGCATTGTCCAAATAATTTAATTACGTTAAAGAGTCCTTTAAGTTGAAGTACCTAAGTGAAATAAAAAGCCTCTCTGACATGAGAGAGAACACTCCTCAGTTTCATTGCCGATCAGCATCCGGGGAAGGATGTGGGAGCACCTTGCAGGGCAAGAGAGGCTGATTTCACTGTATTCTGAGCCATTTGGGTTGTGCTGGACCCTGTAAGGGTCTCCCCTGCTGCAGCCCCCATCAATTCCCCCCAGGCTACAATTTTCCATCCAAAGCAAATCTAGCTAAAATTAAGAAAGAGAGCATACAGCTGCCCGTACTCTTGGCCCACAGATGTTACCAAAATCTGATTAAAAAGCCCTTAATGTCCTGCTGCACCTTTTCATTAATGTAATAATTTTTTTTTGGCTACGTATCTAGCAGAGAGGGGGAAAGGGGAGAAGGAAGAGAGAAGCTTGGGATCTTCAGGATGCCTGCAAATGTGTGTGGAGCCGAGGGTGGAAGATGAGGGGTGGGAGCAATCCATGTGCTGAAATATTTTTGCTTCTTTTTCTAGAAAATGTGCAATTTGGTCAGGCAGAAAAAATTGAACAGAGCCTTCCAAGCAATAAATCACTGGATTGCTGGTGACATTCATACAATGCGGATATAGTGTTAACTGTAGGAGTCAGTCAGCCCCCCCTGCACCCAGCCTGTCCCTAGGAGGTGACCTTGTGCCGGTGTGGTAATCAATCATCCTGGCATAGGACACACTGTTTTTGTTTAATATTACACTATTGGAATATATAGTAAACAAAGTGAAGAGGAAATTTGGAGAGGGAGGGCTGGAGAAGGGTTGCTGGGAACATGCCGCCTGCTGAGAAACACCCACTCTGGGCGGTCTCCATCAGGCATCAGAGCACATCTGCATTTCTGGGGAGGAGCCTCAGAGCATACAGACACTAGTTAAGATTTTAAGGGAAGTAAAAGTTTTGCAGAGACCAGGTCTGCAATTTACAGCTATTGACTGGAACTTGGGTCTGATGCTCCACTTTGCAGCCTGGTAGTTTGTTTTTTTTTCCCACCCCTTTATGCCTCCCTTTGGTGTTTTCCTGAGACAAATCCTTGGAAAGAATGGAATTTGATTTCAGAAACACAAATCCAGGCATCCATCTTGTCAAATCCACCTCCCCCAGAATATTCTGGAAGAGAACTGAAGCAGGAAATGTGTTTAGCTTTGTGTGTTATTGTGGACGGACGTCCCAGCGTGCCAGGCCCTGTGGGTTTGGTGTGGAGAGTTATTGTCCTCCAAGTGAGTTTCACAAAATGAAACATGTACCCTCATTAGTGGCAGAGGTGTTATCTTCAGAGTGAGGCATTCTCCAGGCAGGCTGATCCACAAGGCTCAGGGCTACTGAGGAGACCACATCTTATCAAGGAGATTTTCGAGGAGAAAGAGAATAAAGATTCAACTGAATGGATCATGAAAAACAAAAGGACTGATTCTTCCTTCATCCTTCCTCAGACCTTTAGCATCTCCTGTAAGAGGTGGGATGCTGCAGACTGTTCTGATTCTGTCTTTTGAGGACACACCCTTACACCCCTAATGAAAGCAGCCTTGAGATTGTTCTGTTTGGGGCTTGGCATCATTTGACTGTGAGCTGAAGTTAAGGGGGGCACTAGGCTTTAGATATACATCAGAGGAGAACTTTCTCTGGCCTGTTGGGGTGACACACTTCGTCACCCACTCAAATGGCCTCTCTCTAACATCCCTGAAAATTCCCTGCATTGTATAGAAAATCAGCAAGTTCAAGATATTCAGCAGATTCTTAGCACGTGGGTTGAGTAGCTTCTTATTGAGGATGGCAGCCACACCAGCCATCAAAGAACAGTGGCGGAGACCTTGACACCAGTGTGGTGGTATATATACCCAGGGAGCCACAGCCTCCCATTTCTCAGGTAGATATGGAGCGCATTCCAACAGAGCAAAGGGATTCTGAGATTACACATCTTATTCAGAGTCCCTGGGGGCAACATTGTTCTGGCGCGGGACATTAGAGAAACACATGTTATAGAGGGCACAAGAGGATGGGGGAGGTGGCTAGAGGGAGAGACAGTGGCTGTGGAAACCTCAAGACTGTTAGATAAGACTAAATGAAGAGGGGACATCAGAGACACAGAAGGGCCTGGCCTTGAACAAGACTGCTTGGTTCAGTCACTGCAGGTCTGACATGGACTTAAAGAGGTGTAAGTTTGCCTAGGTTATGGTTCAGTATGTGTGTGTGTGTGTGTGTGTGTGTGTGTGTGTGTGTGTGTGTGTGTGTACATTTTTACCAGGTGAGAAGGAAATGTTACCTCACTTTTATATCAAGCATCTTCAGAGGAGGTGACACATAACATATTTTATAGAGGAAAAAGAGGGAGAGATGGAGGGATGTGGAAACAGATAACTAACACCTTCTCTGGGACTAAAATTGCCTCCGGGAAACAAGGACAGAGACTAGAGATCAGAAAAAAACATCAAGCATAAACAGACAAACAGCCAGACAGCCAGACACTCTTTCTCTCTCTCTCTCTCTCTCTCTCTCTCTCTCTCTCTCTCTCACACACACACACACACACACACACACACACACATTGCGTTAATAACTCTCCTGGGCTGAGCATCCCCCCAGCACAGGCCAAAGCCCCTGACCATAAGTTGCCCACTGGAGACAGCTGTCCCTGCCTCCCAGTGGCCAGGAGAATGCACCTGAGATGAAAAGGACAGTGTAGGACTCCGTCAGCAGCAACCCTGTGAATCCCTTTATTAATTCACACATATTAGGAACATCAGCCATCCGCAAACAGTGTCTGCACTGGCTTTGGAGAGGGGCATTGCAGTTATGAATGTAGCAACTGCAGCAGCAGCTCCCCTCTGCAGATCTCTGTCCACAGGAGTCCAACTTCTCAGCGCTAGCCCTCGCTGAAGCGTGTGTTGTGCCAAGCTTTGTATTCCTGCTAAGAGGCTCTTTCTCCTCTCCCTAACTGCTCTGGCTCCAGAGATGAGTGCTCTGCCTTCCACACATCTGCCCTCTCCACTGGGTTCTCCTTGCGAGCTTCCCCGAGCCGAAGTTAGTCTAGGCATCGGCTCCCATCTACGACTGATATGTTCTCTCTTCATAGGGGTGACCGAGAGCCCATGGTCTTATTATGCACCAAATTCACAGACAACCGAATCCAATTTGCATGGCTTTAGCTGTGCTAAAATTTTAATCTCCAAAGCATAAATGCAAAAAAAAAAAGCTCCAATCTCAGTATGTTTAATTATCTGACTTCCGACTGGATGAGTTATAATTTATAATTGCTACAATAAGCACAAAAATTGGGGGGCAAGAGCAGTGGGCATTTTGTCGTATTATTGGCTAAGAGAACTATCTGAGTGAATTTTTAAAAAGCAGAAAAATAGGGCCAAAGAAATTCATATACTGGGGCTCTTAAAACGAGATAAGACATAAATTATTAGCATGCTGTAATTGTCCTCAATCCGCCAACATTCCCAGAAGTCCCACACTTAATGTAAATATGTTTATGTAGTATTTAGAAACAGAAAATTGAAGTCTGATAGAGCAGCATGCCCTTTCGCTGAAGATGATATGCGCTCATTTTAGTTAAAACCGTGTAATATTTATTTAAAGGGCTAAAGTGTGTATTTAAAAAGGAAAAATCAAAGTGAGAGATTTATCCTTGAGCCTGGAAATTCTTCACAAACAATAAAAATGGAGTGTCTATAAAAATGTATTATTTCCAACCTTGTGGGAGAGAAATAGGATTCTTCAAATTTGCCTTTCCTTTCAGAGTGTGGAGGGTCTGGGCTTGCACGCTGGGTGACTCCAGATGCAAGCAGTTGCTTTCAATGGACAGGGGTGGATGCTTTGCTGGGGGGAGGGGGGGGTCTCGCCTCCAAAGCCGCTGAATGCGAAATGTTCTGGACAAAACAGTCCAGAAGGGAAGAGTTGCTCGGAGACCTTCAAATATGAGCATGCTTCTAGATCATTTCGGGGAGGCATAAGTTCTAAAAACCTCCCATGAGTGTTGTCCTAAGGACAATAATTCAGGCTTCAGCCGGTTATGTTTGAAATAATGAAGGCAAATCAGACCTTCCCAGCATGAGATATTTGTTAGTCTCAGGTACCTGGTGGAAAAATCTTGGACAAAATGTTCACAGGGTTTTATCTTTTGTTTCAGTCATTGCTGTTGTCAAGGCCACACGATCCACCTTCAGAGGGAAAGGAGATGTCCTTAGAACTATTTGTTTTGTATTATAAAACACGCTGATAAGCTTCATCAGGTACCCGAATTTTCATTTTTCCCCCTCTCTAAATGTCAAAGGCATTCCTTTTGCATTAAATAAAGGCGAGATGAGAAAGGCGGCCCTGACAGGTTACCGGGAATTCAACACACAAATACCATCAAAGCTGTATGGGGTCCTTCTCAGAATCACATTACCTACCTAGCGAAGAGCTGGGAATCTTTGGGGAACGTTCATTTTCGCTCCGGTACTGTTCCCGGGTCCCACCTCCTGTAACAATCATGGGTGTCAGGTAGAGCTGGACTAGACAGGATTAAGCCATCACCCCCCCTGCTGTGCGTTAATTTATTGCTTCAGATATTTTCATATCTGATTCATTTTCACCCACCCTGCCACCATTGCACAAAGCTCTCAGTCTCTGCCAGTCCAAGTGGCCCTGGCGTGTGAATCGCTGGCACCGTGAAATGGCTTTCTTCACAGCGCACGCCCAGGTACGTCCTCCGAGAGCACAGCTGTGCTCGCCCCGCAGAAGCGGGAATAGGACGCATCTCACCGGCAGGCCAGACAATATGCTTAGGTGTGACACAGAAGCCAAAATCTTGGCTTTTTAGTAAACAAGAAAGAAAACTGCGATGCTGCCGAGGTCCCAGTGCGAGGCGTCTTTAGGAAATGGTGTTATTTCCTCGTGATGAGACCGGGGTCACAGCTGCTAGGCATTTACATCAAAAAATACCTTCTTTCTCAGTTTGTTTGGTGGTTATGGAGAACCTGCTGGAAAGGTGTTTTTGTTTTTTTTTTTTCTGAGAATCAACTGAACGTATTCCATCTCCTTGCCCCTCAGTTTTTCCCTCGTCCAGTAGCCCGTGTTGCTGATGTCCAGCAGGTCAGAGAAATGAGTGGGGAGGAGGTAGACGGAGCACAGCTTTGATCTGTCTTCCTCCAAATTCTCAACGCCAATTAAAACAGCAACAACGACAATAAAAAAGACAACTCCGACAGTTAAATGGGACAAGGAAGGAAGCGCTGCTTGCGAAATCGACAAACAGTGGAAGCTAAGCGCTGAGCAGAGATGTGGGGAAGCAGACTGTGTTCCTGTGTCCTGAGGATGCTGCCAGCCTGTGTTCGCATACACCTTCCCAAGGAGCAGAGCGTGTTTCTAATAAAAACACCTGATGAAGCTTGATGATGGTGGGGGTGGGTGTTGGTGCAGGGAACAGGGAAGGGCTGGCCCTCTCTTGCAGAAGGAAAGCCAAGGGATTGTGAGAATAATCCCAACCCATCACCTCTGCTTCATGTCTTACAACTTGCCTGGCAGAGCACGGCTTGGAATTCAGCTCAACTTTCTATCCCAGGTTCCCACTGAATGCGCTAGCCGGTAAAGGGGAGATGAGCCTTCCTCTCTCTTCCTTCAGTGAACCAACAAAAACTTCAACCCTCTCAGGCACAGCCATGCACGGCCAGGGTGTGTTTTCCTGGCTTCCTCTTTGACCGTCAGTTTCAAAAAGCAGGCCACGACTTTTCTTAGCACGGCGTGCTCCGCTTGTCATTTAGGAAATAATTGTGGAGTCACATGTGGCCAGAGACACAGACCAAGCACCGTTTGACATGTGCAGGAGAGGGAACAGGACCTCCGAGCCCCATTTATGTTTTCATTAAAATTAAAATGCTCCTGTGACTGCATCGACCAGCACAGGGTGGATGCTGGCTGAAAACAGCAAGCGCATGGGTGTGCAGAGGGGCTGATGTATGTATGGTGTTCGGAGAGCTGGTCCCTGTGATACAGCGGAGATGACCTAAAGCAAGCTTTTAGAAGCAACCAATTACTTAAGAATCAGAGGTGGCAGCGGAGGGACAGGCAGCTGGAATACCTGTAGGCTGTGGGCCCAGACCAGAGTACACACACATCTTCCATACAACTTTATTGAATCCTGCCGGGATGGCAGACTAAAGTGATTTTAGCAATCTACAACTGGATTTATGACGTCTGTGTCATCCTCTGTGCTTCTGACATCAGGAAATTTTCAACACGAGGGACTTATTCGATGTTTTCTGGATTTTTTTTTCCCTCCACTATAAAACATCTAAGGCTCCTCTCTTTCTGAAATCTCTACACGGCTAATTTGGTCTCATTGTTGGACTGCTGGAATCGGGAGTGCATCTGCTCCTAATTTAGCACTGTTTTTGCTGTTTTAAATCATTGTGATCTAGTAGGCGGCAAGGCTTCATCTTGGAGTTTGGCTGGGCTGTGGCCCAGGGTTTCTTTTTATTCTAGGGGAGAAAATAGGAGGTCTTGGATTGTGGGAACTGCAATGTAGAGGTGCCGTGTCCAGTGAAATGCTAAAGGCCTTGGAAAAGAGTACTCAGTGAATGTGCCCAGGGGCATGGGCAAAGCAAAGACCAAGAGCGTTGCACAGCCCTTGAGTGTCTGGGGTCAGACTGCAAGGTGGGGGGAGGGGAGTCTCTGAAAGCAGAGCAACAAAACCACAACAATGAAATCTCAACAGTTTATATTTAATGTGTGTTTTTGTTTGTTTGTTTTTAATCTTTAAAATCAGTCTCTGGTCCTGAAGATCTCTCTCTCTCTCTCTCTCTCTCTTTCTCTCTCAATAATCTTCCCCCCTTCTCTTTCTCTCTCTTGCATCTGTAGAGAAAGGAAGAGAAAATAGCAAAGCTCTATTAAGCCTGAAAGCCCCCCCAAAAAATGTGAGAACCCATTAAATTCCAGCCTTCCTGGAGAATATGGCTGTGCTTTTTTGGATGGGAGTCGCCGGGGAGGAGGAGATGGAGGATGCTGGTGTGCGTGCAGATCCAACCCCTAGCATACGCACCGCTAATTAACAGCACGCCAGTTAGCTGCTTATATTTTATCTGCAACTGAGGGGCTTGCTGTGGTTTGGGGTGGGGGTGCTGCTGACGGAGCTCATGTCTGTGTTTCTGGTTATAAGGAGGTTGTTCAGCACAGCAGAGCCAGCCTGTTGTACCTCTTCTATCGACTCTGCCTTGGCCACTGTTTTCATGTCATACATCATTCCCAACTCGCAGTACTGTTTCCTGAAGTCAAATAGCCCTCTCCTTCCCTCCCATTACCACAAATCATTTCGTAATCCAACTCTCAGAGCCATAGAAGTCACAGTGGGGCTGGAGTTACAGGGATGGCCCCATTCTGAATTCAAAGACACATTTCAGCTCTCTACCTGCTGGAGCCATCTGCGCCACAGGCCACCTAGCCTGGGATTGTCTTTTTAATTTTTCATTTCGAAACAATCGAGGGGGAGGGAGAGAGAGACTTGGGGAGCTCAGTAGGCTTCCATGCCTTACACTCCAGGCTTCTGCCGGCAAAGCGGAACATGCAGGGTATAACTTCAAAGCCAGCGGTGAAGATCAAACCATGTGAAGGAGGACTGGGGGGTCCATGACCTCTCCACAGACCCTCCCAGAGTGTCTGTTGGTATCTGACTCTCCCACCATCATTAGTAAATTGGTAAGTGATCCCTGCTCTGTTGGTGTGGCTGTGAGCAAGGCCCATGAATCTGAGAAGAGGGTGGACCCTGAGCCTCGTGGAGAGCTAACAATGTCAGCCTTTCTGAATGTCATTTTAAGGACATATTAGAATTATGGTCTAGCAGAGTAGAAAGCGAACTTCCATTCCAATCTCAATAACCAACCTTCCTCTCTCTCATGCACACACACACTCACACACACGACTCCTCTAGGATAGCCTATTGGAGATGAAGCTGGTAGGATCTTAGTGGCTCTACTTCCAGAATCCTCTGCTCACAGGATTTCTCCTCTGTTCTCTTCCCCTCTCGTTGTAGCATTAGTACCAGGTGGCAGAACTATTTCCAAAACCTTCTGAAACAACAGAGCAGCTTCCATCTGATGTGGTGACAAGTGAGTGGCCATCTCCGGAACCTCCTAGTACCTGCAGGAGCCCTTACCAGCTATTCTTCACCTGGGATGGATGCTTCCCGGGAGCAGGGCAGAATGGGCTCCTGGAGTCAGGAGAGAAAGCCATCCAGCTATGAGCTCTCTATTTAGAGTTTGGCCTATTGTGGTTCTGATCCCTGGAACCTGCTGCCTTGTCACCTTACATGGAGTCAAGAGCTTCACTTCTGGGACTGAGTTCAGTATTTAGGATTGCTAGGGTACACCTAGAAGGATCTCAGGGCAGGAGGTTTGAGGTGGATATGGAAAGGGGGACAAGCAAAGACGCTTTCCCTGAGCCCTGAAAAGATTGCTCGCCAACAAATGCCTCTAGAAGCTAGAGAAGACCAAGAAGTCAATTCTGCATAGGATCTGTGGAGGGGAATGCAGCCCTGCCAAAGGTCTGACCTCGGGGTTGAGAACAACCTGATGCAGGCATGCGTGGCTAGCCTCTTGCTCTGCTCTCATGGCAGCTCTAGGAAATGGCTACTCCTGCAGAGCACAAACTCCCCTTGCATCATGAGTCTCTGGGATCTCCAGGCTCTTTTCCAGATCCAAGCTTCCAGATCTTTCTGTCACTCATGCTAGAGCCACATGGCACGCAGGGAATGTGGGGAGCTAAATCTAAGCTCTGGAAGACAGGAAAGTGTCCAAATCATTTCTGAGATTCTGAAGAGGAGATGCTTAAGTTTAGATGTTTGAAAGGCGTGTGTACTGATGGCTGCCTGGGTAGGACTTCTGTTTGGTCTAGAATCCAGCAGGGTCTCATGGGAAAGGCCAGCCATATGAGAATGGTATTCAGACAGACTCCAGGCAAGCATCGGAGTCTGAGATGTCCTTCTAATCTAAACTCAGGGCTGTGTGAAATTTACACACAGCTCCTCAGTGGTCTGTGGGCGTAGCAGAGAGTACTGTGAAACGGAAAGCAAGCGTTCTCTGTGGGCATCTTCAGTCATGACCCTGGGGCAGGGGAAATGTCTTGGGACCTCATTGACATCGGAGCAATGCCGAGCTCAGCATCTGGAGCCTGCACAACACTGTGTGGTTTACGGTCAAGTACTGCCCTCCTCCAGGGCCCCGAGTCAACAAGGAGCGTACCTTGCAGCTTCAACATCCTCTAAAGTAACCACAGAGTGCTGTTACCTCTCCCGTTGCATTAGAAGCCCTTCCCTGAACTATCCAATTCTTGATTTTGACATTTCAAGTCCAACATCCTGAAAGTTTGTGTTTGAACACTTGGTCCCCAGCTGGTGGTGCTGTTTGGGGATATTGTGGAACCTTTAGGTTCTCACTGGGAGAAGTGAGATTCAGGTAGCTGAAAGTTATAGAACTGCACCACTTCCTAGCCCCTCCTCTTCCTGTTCATCTGAGACCTGAGCAGGCATACTCCTACTGTCAGAGAGCAACCCGTCATTATGCCTTCCTCATCTCAATGAGCTGCTGTGAGCCAAAAGAAACCGCATGTTCACTAAACTGCTTTGGAGTTAGTGATGCACATAAGAAAACCCACGAACACATCCACCATTTGCTAAATTCATCTTACGAGATCTTTTCACCAGAGGTGTGCAAAGCAACATGAGTGCGAAGCCCAAGCTTCATCTTTTCACTCTTCCTATCTTAGGAGTGCTTCTCCACTCTACCAAATCACTAGCAGGTGTCCTTATGTTTGGGTCTTTCTCCTATAGCTTGTATGTATGCAGTTTTTCTTTCTAACACTTAGAAAACTGGGTATAACTAAAAGTAAATGAACATTAGATCATGCTAAAAACACACCACAGGATCCAACACATGAAATTTACAGACTTCTAGGCAATCAGAGACGAAGCAGAATGGCATGACTGGAAACCACAGCTTTGTCCAGAAATCATCTGAAACACTGCAGAAAAAGATGTGTTGAAAGTAGAAACTCGGTTCTACAATTCTCACCAGTGTGAGCGGTTCCTGTGTGGTCACCTGTGTGCCGTGGAGATTTGTGGCTGGAAGAGCAGGGAAAAGGACCAAGCCAAGTCTTCTTTCTGACCATCCCTAAAATATGGCCACCAACGTGAAATGAGGCAAAACGTTTTCTTCTATGATCATAGTGGTGGCAATTATGATGGCGCTGATGGTGCTAATGGTGTCAACGGTGCTGATGGTGGTGGTGATGACAATGGTGACAGCCTAAACGAACTGACACTATGCAATCTACATGAAATGTTTCAGGTTTCAATGTGTTTTTACTAAAAGCATACATAAACAGCTGGTTCAGTTGGAAATTATCAAGTTCTGCTCCTCAAGTCCAGAAGTTACAACAGTGAAAGCACAGAAAAAAAATCCAGGATCACATGATGGAGTTCTGGGGCTACCTGATTAACTGAGCAGCTACTTTCTACTGCTCATGGACAGCCCTGAATACCATGGAATGACTTAAGATGCTAAAATGTCAACCTATAAAACACTGGAAAAAGAAGGATAGTGGATCATAAATACAGTGAAATCTCAGAGGAACAAGGGAAAGAAAAATTAAAGTGAGGGTAGCCTTAGCTCAAAACATTTGGAGATGTCTCTGAAAGGAGTAAGGGAAACACAGTGGCTGAAGGTCTAGCCCAGGAGTTAATCACGTAGAGCTAAATTCTTTAGAGCAGCCAGGGGTGAGCATTGTAAATATGAAAACGTGGCAGGCAGGTGCAGGGTCTGGAGAGGGCCGCCCATCTGTCTTAGCTACGGTTCTATTGCTGTGATTAAACACCATGACCAAAAGTAAACTAACAGGGAATGAGTTTATATGGGCTACACTTCCACACTGTAGTCAGTCATTGAACAAAGTTCCATCAGGATAGGAACTCAAACAGGGTAGGAACCTGAAGGCGGAATCTGATGCAGAAACCATGGAGGAGTGCCGCTTACTAGCTTGGTCATCATGACTTCCTCAGCCTGCTCTTTTATAGAACCTAGGACCACCAGCCCAGGGATTACCTCACCCACAACTGGCTGATCATTTCCCCATTAATCACTGATTTAAAACATGCCCTACAGGCTTGCCTTAGAGACCCATCTTTATGGAGGCATCATTTCAAATGGCTTTAGCCTGTGAAGTTGCTGTAAAACTATCCAGCACCAAGTCTCCAAAACCAGAAAAAAGAATGAAGGGAACAGAGAAGGCCATTAACAGGGAACAATGAGAAGATGTGTCCAGAGCTGAAACAATATATGAGTCTTTCAGTTAAAGACTTGGGGAAGGTGCAGGGAGTGCAAAGATGAATATCTTACCACATCACTGTTTGATTTCTGGGCTCAGAGGTTAAAGAGAATGATGAGATTTATGAAAAAGTAAAATAAGATGCGAAGATTATATCACCTAGAATCTACTCAATAGTAACACTGAGAAGTAGGAAACACGGGAAAATATCTCCAAAGTTCCAAGGGAGAACATTGACACTAGACTTTTGTATCCAGCCAAACTGGCCTCTCAAAGCAAAATCGGGGCATTTCCACTTCATAGGGATCTAGAAAGTTTTCTTTCTCTCAACTTTTTCTGGAACAATAACTAGAGAAAGCCAGAGTGAGCATAGCAAGTTTTATGTTTACTTTACTTTGTAAGCGGGGCCCTTTGTACAAGCTGACCTCTTGGTACATTAGTTTTATCATTTTTAAGCTTCTTTGCGGGGCTACTAAAAGGATTGGGAGTGAACTGGACTTTCTTTGGAGCCTGGTAAACAGTGAAGGAGTCAAGTGTGGGAGTGATGGACAGGGGTGTTTTAATAGCCACTCCTCCTTCCCACAACTAGCAAGGCTGAGGCTCTGTGGTACTGGGGGCAGAGCCCAAATACATTCTTTGAAGTAATGAATTACAGGCAAAGTAGGGTATGAATGGAATTAAAAGGAGCTTGTGATTTCTAATTTTCAGTTCTTCTATGAAAGTAGATTTTATATTCTGTTGAACTTCTGTTCCTTCGCTGGAATTTTATGTTTTGTTGTATTTCCCTGAACTTTCATGCGTAGCAATGTGCATGTAGGGTTAACTGAATTGGTTAACTCATTCTCCTTTTTACCTGATAGCCCTTGATTCTTTGCAAATATTTTCACATCTGACTATCCTGTTAGCTAGAGTGGCAAGCAGTGGAAAATTGCTATGGAACTCTAACTAGGCTTTTATTATAGCAAATGGCCCATTTCCTTTCTGCACAACTTCTTTGTAGATGATTAGTCATAGAGTATGTCCAAAGAAATCAACCTTTAAAATAAGCCCTGCTATTCTAAAAATGATGGAAAGTTTGCATCTGCCTTACTAAAGTAGATAAGACTGAAGTCAAGAAAATGGTAACTTGGAATTTTGAGAACTGTTTTCTTCTGTGACGGTAATGGCAGTGATGGTGGTGAGTCTGAAGGTGGCGATGACAGTGATGATGATGATGGTAATGGTGATGGGACTAGTGGCAGAGATGATGGTCATGGAGCTTTTGAGGGAAGTTTCAGTTTCACATTCAAGAGAAAAGCAAACAAAAACTGTTCAGCCTTTATGAAGAATAATATGGTGATTCTTCAAAACCTTAAATGAAGAATTACTACTTGAGAAGGGAATTGCACTTCTGGTTCTGTATCTAAAATATTTGAAAGCAGGGTCTCAACTACGTGTATTTATATATCTACATCCCTAGAAGCACTGTCTGTAGCAGACAGAAGACCAAAGCAGCCCAAGTGTCCTTGGCTTGGCAGATGTATCGTAAAGAAATGTGCTGCACACATACAATGAAGTGTTAATTAGCCTTTAAAAAGGGAGGAAACCTGTATTCATTCTGCGGTGAGATAAGCCAATCACCAAAGAACATACACTACATGATGCTGCTTACATGAAGTCCTTCAGGTGGTCAGACACGAAAAAGACAGAATGTCAAGTGTTGGCTGCCAGGGGCGAGGAAAGGAGGGAATGGGAAGCTGATTTAATAGCAACAGCCTGTTTTTCAAGATAAAAGGAAGGATGGATGGGGGGGGGAGTTCTTAAATAGCATTAGTGTATCTAATACAACTAACTTACATACTTAAGAACAGCTAAAATGGTAAGTAAACTATGTTATGTGAGGGTTATCACAGTTAAAAATAAATATGGAAATCAAGCTAACCCACTGGAAAGTTATTAAAGACATGAGTGTAGACAGACTCATTACTTAACAATTGGTACTAAAGATTGCATGAAAAGGGCAGTGGGAAAGAAGTGGCTGGCAACCCTTACCTGCTGCAGCAGAGAAAATGCCTGTGTCCTGTCATGGGCCTCTTTTCAAAGGTGTGTTCATGCCACAGTTCATGCCGTGATCTCAGCTGCTCTAAACCCACAGCTGTGGCCTCTGCATGGACCTACTGGCTAGTGTGTTTACACTTAGGACATTGTAACTGGTATCCATGCTGCTCAATACAGCTCTAGGTCCAATAACTCACCTTCAAAGTCACATGAAGCATTACTTTACAAGACTATATCCAGTTTTTTTATTCCTATTCTGTCAATGGTGGTTGAAAAAGTCTCAATGAGCATTCCTGGGAAGATGTGTAAGAACATTAAGGAGTGTACTAAGACCAGATCTGATTGACCATTGATTGGTAACTGCCTAAGCCAACTTGCCAATTTTCACCGTGGATTATACCTTAACAACATCACAGATCGGACATCGTCCATTGATCCCGTCTTCCCTCTGGCTTCTTGTTACCAGACTTCCGAATGCTTACCAGTTTGCTACTAGAACCTACCTCACCATTAAAGTCCTTGATTGTGCTGGGCGGTGGTGGCGCACGCCTTTAATCCCAGCACTCAGGAGGCAGAGACAGGCGGATCTTTGTGAGTTCAAGGCCAGCCTGGTCAAAAGTCCTTGTTTGCTAGTGAGCCCAATCTACTCTCTATCCATTTGTCACTTGTGTGTCTGCAAGATACCTGTTCACATCCTCTGCCACTCTATAAAAAGGTCAATTTTAAAAGCTATTTTCCCTCCACTTTGTTACTGTTGCTGTAATGCTTGGGACTTCTCTCAGAGCTGTAGGGTTCATGACATGGAGATGCATAGCTTTTATGCACACTCCCTTGGTAGGTTCTGGGTTTCACAAACATGGCCACGAATAATTGCATATGTACATCTTTGTGGATATGTGCAAGAAATAGTAGGAAACATCCTAGAACAAAATCTTGGGTGGCCATGTGAGTATATATTTAATTAGTAGATAATGCCAAATACCTTTTCTGAGTGATGAATTGATTTATTCTTCTAACAGAAATGTATGCACCAGTGGCTGAGCATTCTCATCAACAATCAAGGCTGTGGTCTCTTTAATTTCAGCCATTGTGGTGGGCATACAGTTTATCAATTCAGCTTTAATTTGAACTTCTGGGCTTACTAATGAGAATCTTTTCTATGTTTGTTGGTGACATATGCTTTTGTGAAATGTCCATTCATCGGTTTTTGCTCATTTTCACTTTGATTCAGAGAACTTCTTCATGGACCCTAGACATTCAGTTTGCCGATTTTCAAATCTTTATCAGCTAGCTGTCAGTGACTCACATACAGTTTCTAAGTCACAAAATAAAATTCTAGCAGTAATAGCAGTGTGTCCTGGTTTATCAACCCCTTTACTTAGGTGGAATGCTTTCTCCCTATCCTGGCTCAGTTGTTTTGCTAAGCAGCTGTTCTGGGCTCTGCTTTTCTACACTCTTTTCTACACTTTGCCTTTTGTCTTTCTGTCCACAATTTGTATAGCAGTTAGAGCTTGTAACAAAGATTTCTCGAATTGTGTTTAGAAACAATCATGGAAAAATATATTGGCTTAGATTTTATATTATTTTCAACCACTTAATGTTTTATAATTTATTTACTTTTATTTATGTGCATTGGTGCTTTGCCTGCATGTATGTATGTCTGTGTGAGGGTGTCAGATCTTGGAGTTATAGATAGTTATTAGCCAGGAATTGAACCCGAGTCCTCTGGAAGAGCAGTCAGTGCTCTTAACCACTGAGCCATCTCTCCAACCCCTTAGCCACTTATTTTTAATAGATAATCTGTTCTTATGCATTGATTGGACAGCAATGTTTAATATAATAATGGAACGAACAACATAAATAAATTTTTCAAATCTTTTAAAATTGATTCCTTGGGAATTTCCCATCATGTACCCCAATCCCATTCATTTCCCAGTCCTTCTATGTTTACCCTCCACCCTTATAGCCTCCCCGCTAAAATTAAAATAGCATTGAATTTTTTTTGAAAAAAAATCATTTTGAGGGCTGGAGAGATGGCTCAGTGGTTAAGAGCATTGCCTGCTCTTCCAAAGGTCCTGAGTTCAATTCCCGGCAACCACATGGTGGCTCACAACCATCTATAATGAGGTCTGGTGCCCTCTTCTGGTCTGCAGACATACACACAGACAGAATATTGTATACATAATAAATAAATAAATATTTTAAAAAAATCATTTCATTCCTTAGTCTTTCCCCTCCCCATAACATCCATTTGTTGTAGCGGCCTTGTGAGTTGCGGTTTGCGCTCGGTCTACACTTTTGCCTGAACAGCTTCACTAGCAAATGTTCATTGCCATGAGTTGTTGGTCTAATTCAAGGCCTCTGGCTTCTGCCACGCCATCAACTCTGGGCTCTCACCAAAACTTCTCTCAGATGGCCTGCTTTTGCCCAAGCCGTGGAGATCCTGCAGCTATGGCTCAGCATGGCTGGTCCTTCATGTGTTCTAGTTGGTTAGAGATGCGGGTCAGAGTTGGAGTGGGACAATTCAAAGCCTTGGATTTGGGTCTGGGTAAAGAATGCTTTTTCACTGGGACCGCCAGTGCAAAATACAACAAATACATGCAAATAACAACATGGAGACTTATTATTAATTATAAAAATTTGGCGTTGGATTAGGCTTGTCCCACTAGCTCTTCTAACTTAAATTGACCCATATTTTTCTTAATCTGTGTTCTACCACATGGCATTTACCTCTCTCTCATTTTACGTGTCTGATTTATTCTGCATCTCCAGGGCATCTAGATTCTCCTTCTCTTCCTTTCTCTCCCTGGAAATCCCACCTCTACCTCCTGCCTAGCTATTGGCCAGTCAACTTTTTATTACACCAATCACAGTAACATATCTTCACAATGTACGACTATCCCACAACACTTGAGTGATAGCTAAGTTGGCAGGTCCCAGCCTCCACTGGGACCGCTTCCCTCAGGCAAGGGTAAGGGTCAGCTCTCCAGTGCCACTCTGTTGGACCAGCTCTCCTGCAAACATGGTAAGGAGTAGGGCCAGCTCTTCTTCATGCAGGTCAGCTCTCCTACCATGGTAGTCGGTGGCAGGGTGTGTAGCCAGTTCTCCCAGGGCCTTTGTAGGTCTGGGCTACTTTTCTTGTTCCCATGCCACTGGGTCAGTTCTCTCAGGAGGGGTTGGCAGCTCTTCCTCTGAAAAGGCTGGCAAGGGGCAGGACCAGTCCTCTGGTGCCTCCACATCGCCCCATAGTAACATGGATCATGAATATCAACACAGACCCCAGCTTCAGGAGGACCACGGACCAGGACTTGGTCCTCTGCTGAGCTTGGGCTGGATATTACCATGAACACAAATATCAGTGCATGTTGTCAGTATAGCCCAGGTGACAACATGGCCCTCAGATATCAACATGGCCTCGGGTGGCAGCCTAGACCATTGGCATCCATACCACCTTAGGTAGTAATTGGGCCACAGATCTCAACACAGAACCCGGCATGGTAGCACCATGGACCCAGTCATGGCCCTCAGCTGCAACTTGGGCCTAGATATCAACATGGCCACTGGTGGCAGCATAGGCCTCTCAAGTTAGCATGGCCATGGTAGCAGCATGGCTCTCAGACATCAATATGGCCTCAGCGGGCGGCTAAGACACAGCCATCAGTATATATGGCTTTATGTGATAACACAGGCCACAGAAATAAACACAGACCCCACCTGCAGAAGGGCCATAGACCCAGACATGGCCCTTGGCAGCCACATAGGCCTGGACATCACATGGCCCAGATGGCAGCATAGGCCACCCATACTAGCCTGTCCATCACCACCTATGTATCCTCAGTTATGTTTCTCTCCACAGTGCTCCTTCTCCGTTTCTCCTTCTCACCCACTTCTCCACAAGTACCTGTTCATCATGGTGGCACCCACCTGCCTGGGGTGCAGGGGCCAGGAGGAGGACCTGTGTCACAATGTTAATAGATTTCTAACTTTGTATTATCTCTTCCATTTTGAACCCGTCTAACTAATTTGAACATGGATTTTTTTTTTTTTGCGAATGAGATTCTCTGCTCTTGTGGAAAAAACTGAGTAATTTTTATCTTGAAATCTGGGTGAAATTCTATGGAAAATCATCAGGGACCCTTATTTTTAAAATTATTTAAAAATATTAATTTCATCTTCAGACAGAAAAGTGCTTTGAATCTTTCTATTTCTTCTGGAGTCAGTTTTCGTTTGGGACTTTTTTACCCCTAGAAATATTTCTGTTTATGTGGTCAACATTTGTAAAATTTGTACCCTCATTTATACCATGCTAATTGATAGGTCTGCCCACTCCCCCACATAGTGGGGAATTTGTTTCCTTGTATGTATGGAAGACCTCTGTCTTGAATTCATATTTAATAGATGTTTTTGGTTGAAAATACTCATGGCTTAATTTGATGTAAATGTGTGTATGTACACACACTCACTCATACACACACACACCATTTATTCACTTATTATGTGTGCATGCGTGTGAGAACAGCATGAAGGCATTTATTCTCTCCCTCCATCCCTTGGGTCAACAGACTTGAGGCAAATGCCTTTACCCATTGACATCTTATCCAACTGAGTGTATTTCCCTCTGCAGAAGAATCATTTGATTGTGTTGAGTTGAGAGTCAGGACTCCCCACTGTCATGGGCCCACCTGACCCTGGCTCTTATATCTCAACTTCAGCTGCTCCATCCTATGATGGTTTGACCTTAGGATCCCAGACTATACTCTGTCCCCCATGGTCCTCTTTCCTGTCCATATGTGTCCCTAGCTAACAACTTAGATATTCGGAATATTTTTTTCACTTTCTGTGGCCAGCCATGCATTTCCAGTTAGGTTTGGTGCAGGGCCTGGTTAGCTTCTGGGCGTGGGCAAATGCTCTTTGGGGGTTTAGTCCATGTTCTCACCTTCTGTCTGTACTCTTCTATAATCTCACGTGGTTTCAGGACCAGGTGATAGGAGTGACCCTTGTTATAGCCAAAAAAATATTATTCCCAATTACTTTCTTATAAATTAATAAGTTAGGAGACACAGGAAGGTCAGATCATCTCTGCTCTGGTGAATTCCCCCCTCCACTCAAGCTGGAGCCCTCCCCTCTATTTCTCAGGGTGCTTTGTGAGGTTTTGGCAAGTCCTCAATAAATATTTGCTGTTTGGCTGAGTCTAAACACTCCACTGTCTCCTAATCAGAATCTCTGATACATTCCCTTTTGTTTGCTAAAGAAAAGCAGAAATTAAAAATTGGTAAATTATTCAGACTGGGGATTTTAATACGCACAGGAATTATGCTAAAGTAAGACTCTGAATATATGGGTTAAAGGATAAGTGGTTTTATTAAGTGGCATGGGTCTTTTTATTCCATTTTGTAAAATTTGGAAGAGATTCAGTTCTGTGCTAAGACATTGTAGGCACCAATGACTTTTGCTGCTCCAGGTAGGCATGGCAGGTAGACACAAGGTCGCCCTCATGACCTTGGGTTCATCTGCCTGGTTAGTACCAGCTTCCAAGAAGGGATAAGGGCCTATAATGTATTCTACCCAACAGACTGCTGTAAGGAGATTATATGACTGTGAACACACACTACAAGACTGAAGTATCAACACTGTGGACAGGTCCTTCCCCTCCTGACTTTGAAAATGCAAGTTGCCTTGTTGCAAGAGGCATGCAGGCCCATGTGGCAGGGAACTCACAGAGGCCTCTGGCCAGCTCCTAAGAGACTGAATCCCAATCTTTTTGCCACGGGAAAATAAATACCTGTTCCTTTCCCCAGTCAACATCCCTCACCCCCGCCCCACCGCTGCTGCCACTCACAAACACAGTGAAAACCCTTTCTTGTCCATACTTTAGTTGCAGGATTGGAATGGAGTCAGCTGAGCTGTCATAGAGACTGTGGGATGAGAAGTGTTAGATAGGTCAGGTCACTAAGTTTATGATACTGCCGTTTGTAAGCAGGAGATAACTCACAACAAAGGAGAGAAAAGCCGGGCATCTGCAGCCAGCACACCCGTGTTTGTGAGCCCTGGGCAGGGGCTGGAGGGAAAACTGCCATCTACTCTTTGTATTTAGCCTGCAGATTCCAGATCAAAATCATGTGACTATCAAATTATAGGGCAAGAAAAGTGAAACTGGAGCCACGGATTATTGAAGAATGGGGGCCAGTGAGCAGCGAGCTCCTCATGCTATATGAAGCAGGAAAACATGAGACTACTGACAGGGCGGGAGGGGGGGAGGCGGGAGAGGGGGCGTCCCACTGCTGGGGAAACACAGCAGGAGGCTGTGATCCCCATAGGCTTCCCTCAGAGCCCCAGTCACTCATCTCATGCCCTCACACTTCTAGAAGGAGTAAAACATCTGTCTAAACACTCGAGAGATAAGATCTTCAAAATAAAGATATTTGAAGATAGCGCGCCCAGCACACCTTTCCACCTGCTGGCTTAATGTAATGTAGTCATTACAGCTGTAAGTGTTTCTAATAAAGTACGAAATGGCTTGTTTGCTCTGCTGCTTGTATGAACTCTCGTTTCTCTTTTTATGATATTGAAGCTGACATTTGCTCACCCTTTATCAGTGGGATATTTAATCAAGTCCAATCTGCAAGCAGCAAGGGGAATTCGTATTTTATTTAAAACAGAGGCCCCACACAAAAGGCCTGGGAAGCAGGACAAAACCCGGGGAACAGGTGTAGCTGCCAGGGGGCAAACTGCAAAGGGAAGGGGGCCTTAGCAATGGGGCAGGCGACCAAACGGGGCATGGTGGCTCAGAAAAGTTTGGGACTTGTCAGTGTCTCAACACATAGTTGGAAAATTTGCAAGGATTTCCCTGAGCAAAGCAGTCTTCATCTCTGCAAGCTGAATTTCCTCCGAGGTTTGTGAGTGCCTTTGGTGCTTAGTTAAACTTGGTTTCTACTTGTCTCCTGGTGGGAAAACTTCAGTGGTCCCCAAGGGAGAGTGAGATTAAGCTCTATCTCCTGAATAGGGCTGGGGGGATATCCTTAATCCCTTGTAATCTCCTGCCTTCAGTTCTCCTGTGGTGCTGGGTACCCAAATGTTCCTTACCCTGCCTCTGAAGCTTTGTATGAGCTCCTTTCTAGTGCCCAAGCACACACCATACCAGATGCCCACACTGTCCTGCTCCTATGAGGCTGATGCTAAGAAACTGTTTCTTGATATCAAGTTTGGTGTTCTGATCTCTAAAGCTTTGGGTTACATTTGGATGCGCAATCACTCCTCTCTGGGCCTGAGAGTGTGTGTTCACCTTGACTTCCTCCAAAGTTAGGGTTGCATGGGTTCATGGCTCTATGTAGTATCACATCTACATATAGCAAGGCCTTTAATGTACTCTTGGGTAGATGAATGGCTTAATAAGTGGCAGAAGCTTTTTGGTTGGGGGAGAATAGTAGGTGATTATTGCTAAGCTATTATGAGCTATCTTTGTGTGTCTGTCTGGTTATCTGTCTCTGTTTCCCTGTCTCTTTCTCTGTCTCTGCCTGGTGTTGGGGGTATGTGTGCATGTGTACATGCATATGTGTGCACAATCATATGGAGGCCAAAGGTCAACCTTGAGAGTCATTCCTCAGGAACTGTCTACCTTACATTTTTGAAGCAGGGACTCTCATGGGAACCTGGGGTTCTAGGTTAGGTTGGCCGGTTGAGGAGCCACGGAGATCCCCTGTCTCTGTTTCTAGGACCTGGATTATAAACAGATACCACTATGTCTAGCTGCTGATGTACACGCTGGGATTAAATTTAAGTCCCCACATTTACGTGGCACGCAATTTACAGACCCTTACCTCGAGTGCTTTAAGTAGCTGCTTCCTTTCACTCGGTTAATTGTGTCATTCATTATTTCATTCCAGAAGCAGGTCCTTTAGCTGTGCTGGTTGTCAGCAACTCTTGGTGCTCAGGGCTTGTAAATTTCTTGCCAAGTCTTGCCTCCATCTTCCCAAGGCCTTATCCCCGCGTTCAAGTTATCTCCACCTTGCTTTTCCTAAGGACAGCTGCCATATGGATTATGGACAACTCTAATGACCTTATGTCAACTTGATCACCATAAAGACCCACTTTCCATGGAAGGCCATATTAACAGGCACTGGGTGTTGAATTCATTTCAACTCAGAGCATTTGGTACATAGAGATTCTTTCTCTAGCCAAGCCTGACAGCCAGGTGTCATTTATTACTTTGACTTCCAGACCTCTTACCATCCAAACAAGCCAGGATGGCAGAGCTTCTGATATGGTCCTCCCTGCACAGCACCCTCCCTAGTTCACCATCTGCTCTCATTCAACTTTTCTGAACCCCATTCCGATGGTTACTCTTCTCTAGCCCTCTGAACCCATCTTCTATGGCCTGGGCACCATTCTGAGGAAGGCAGGCCTTAGTCTATTTCCATACTCTGTCCCCCAGCCAGTATGTCTTCTGGTCTCACCCAACTGCCGTTCTCAGCAGTCCAGCCTTCTGCAGGAGTCTTAACCAGTCTAAGTCCACATTCAGGCAGGTCATGGCTTTCTCTGGAGACTCTTCTCACAAGTTTGTGTGCACTCTGAGTTTCAGTCCCATATCAGTTACCCACATGATGGCAGTTCTGCCAGGGGTGGGTGGGAGCTTAGAGTTTCCTGAGGCCAGGACCAGGGTTTCAGCCAGTTCCAGAATCTCAGGTATCTAGTAAACCCTTGACTTTGAGGTGTGTCTGTCACCACATGAGACAGCTCTTCAGTGGGATGTGATGAGGCTACATAGAACATAAAGGCCCACAGAGGCCCCTGCTGTCATTCAACTTACACCACCTCGAAGCGGTGTGTCGTAGCCAGGCCCATGGCTCTTCCTAACTCTGTCTTTCCTAATGATTAGTAGAGTCCTGGACATGTTAGCATCCCACCAGGGTCCTGACTGTCACCAAGAGATAAAAGCCGTGAAGTAATTTAGACCACAGAGATGTCTCTTCCTGAAGTCTGCATCTTGTTCCATTGCTCTTTGTTTTCTGTTAGAAGTTATGCAGACTTTAAGAGAGACATTGGACACCAAAGATAAATACCTGTCCCCTCAACTTTTCACTGTGATTAGAAGACTGTCTCAAGTTATACCCAGACAACAAAGATACCATAAAGAACAGTTAAAAATAACTTTCATTGCACATAAATATTCCTCTTAACTCCAAATAGCAGCTTCCCAAAGTTCCTTTTCACAGGTTGGTTCTGGGAGTTTATCTTCTTGCTTTGCCTCAGCACCAAGCCTGGACTCCAAAGGTTTATAGCATCTATGAACCATGTGCACGGGGACAGCAATCTAGTTCAAAAGCTTCTTGGGTTCTCCAGGTATTCCTCATGGTGGTTTTCAATGATCAGATTAATCAGCAAAGATTTATTCAGATATGAATCAACCAGGAACTTGGCATGGGTGGGTGCACAGCTAACTTGAACTCTCATGTTTGAGTCTCTGTTCTTGAGTCTTGTTCCCTCGCCCCAGCAAGGGGAAACTTCAGCCTGGGCCAACGCTTGTGGCTGTAGGATCCTCCCTGGTACTGCTCATGATGGATTATCTGCCCAATGTCCTGGGCTTTGGGAACTGTGATACTTGAGAGAATGGGCTATAATCTTTCTGAAAGTTCAGTCTGCTTGTCTATGGTGTCTTGAACATGTGCTTGCTGCTTTTTCCATCATGCAAAGACAACATCTTCACCCCTTGTTCCAGGTCCTGGCATTGTGTTAGCTCCCCCTACCCCTCTGGGTGACAAACTGCTCTTCAAATGATACCGTTGTAGGCTCTCTATTGGCTCAATTACCTGTCTCAGATTCCAGTCCATGGTGATAATTGTCCACTGAAAACTCACCGCCAGGAAGGGAGCAGACTGCTACAACATAGATAGCCCTCCATCTGGAGGCTCAGAGGCAGCCAGTGACTCCATCCACTTTCTCCCCATCATGTCACAGTGCAGTCATTAATCCTTCCTGCTTTTTCATGCAAACATTTGTAAACCTGCATCCCTCTCATCTTACACTTGTATAATTGATTTTTTTAAAAACCCAAATGCAGGGCTTCTCACACAACCCTGTTGGATTTTATTTGGTTTTGTGTCTCTCAATTTGGCTTGCTGTTAGTGAGCCCTCAACTGTAATCTAGCCTGAAAACAGAACTCCCCCCCCCGCTGCTTGGCCTATGAATTTTATATCTCAAGTGTCTGGAAATGATGCTTTAGGTCAGGTCAAGTGCAAAGTCTTGCAAACAGCAGCGCATCAGGGGTGTCTCCTAGGTGGATATAACCTCATTGATCAGTGCTGCTCAGCCAGTTATGAGGCTGGGCCTCGGCTCTCATTATGTCTTGTTCGTGTGAGTACATAGTTGGGTCTTATCCGGATCTTTAAGACACCACTATGAGATCCGTGGAGCATTTGTGATAATTCCAATCTTATTCACGAGGGAGCAGATTTTGGCTTCATCTCTTTGAATTGGGGTACGTTGGGCTTTGTTTCTTTGCTTGTAATGTAAATATAGTAACTGTCTTGTGTCTTCTCTCTCCTTGGTCAGTGAAGCAAGACCAACTCTCTCCCATCTCCATGGGCATGCTGGAGCAACACAGAGAAACTCATTTAAATCACAGCCCATTCAGGGAGATGGCTCAGTGGGTAAAGTACGTGGCAGAGCTCAGCCTTCAAGTACCCATGTAAATGCTGATTGGGCAGGGGTCGTGGCCACTTGGTAATGCCAGCACTCAAGAGATGGAGACAAGCTAGCTAGACAAACCAAATGTTCTAGATTCAAATGAGAGACACTGTTGCAATATATGCAGTGTATAGTCACTGAGGAAGATACTGGGCATCAAGCTCAATCAAATGTACATATACATTCATGCCCACATACAGGTGAGGAAGCATACACACTTGCACATATCCCACACAGAAACATATGCCAGTAAATGAGTAAATAAATAAATGTTTTAGTCAGAGTTCTCTAGAGGATAGAACAGGTGGGATGAAAAAATATATATGTAAATATATATATATACATATACACTTTTATATGTATATATATATATGTGTGTGTGTCTGTGTGTGTGTATTTGTTTATTAAGCCAGCTTTAAAATAGTTACTCAGTCCACTTGGCAGGGAGCCTTAGTAGTTCCAGTCTGGTGCCAGAAGCCCAATAGATTTCTAGAGAGTAACTGTTCCTTAGTCCACGATGAAAGCCTAGAAATGCTGGTTCTACTATCAGCGACAGGTTCTGTAGCAGCAACAGGGCAGAGCAACTCTGTGACGTGAAGAAAGGCCACTCAAGTAACGGGCAAGATGGTCTTCCTTCTGCCATGTCCTTTTCCTCTGAACTGCTACCAGAAGGGGACACCCACAGGTGGAGCCGGCTTTCATACATTAATCAAGCAACCAGGACAGCTCTTCAGGTGACATTTCCTACATGGGTGATTCTAATTTGTGACAAGTTGACACTTAAACCAACCAAACTAATAAAGCAATCATAGCCCATGTCTCAATGGTTCCCCTAGATGACAATTCTTATCCGTCTGAACTGAGATACCCTGGTTGTATCTCCTAAACTACGAGCATCCTGATTTAGGTCTCTTCTCTTTATCTTTCTTCCTTCTCTGGTTTATGATCACCATGATGAGCTCTTGTTCTTGGAGCTCACTAAGTTACCGTATGCAGGTCTATAAAATGAAGAATGATGGCCCTATTTGCTAAAACTACACCAGTAGAAAAGGGGTCCATGGGTCACAATGTAGAGCCCACATGGCCTGCTTCAAGACAGCAAGGATTTGTACACATGTTTTCCTTTCTTTCCCGTACCCAGTGAGACTGCCTTGAGCTCCAGGTGAGCAGTAACTGAGTTGCCACTTGCTGACCACCCTAATTCCAGGGCTCAACTTTTACCACTCCCACCATCCCTCCTTGGAGACCGAAATAGTCTTTTAGAATCAAGATGGTTCTGCCATTTTACCATGGCAAACAGGAGAGAACCGGACTACCAGGGCATGTACCGATACATTCCAACATGCTTTGAGACAGTCATTGCTTTCCCTGTGTCTATTTCAGGGAATGTGACATCCTTGGCATATCTAATGCACATTTCCTAGTCTCCATGATTCTCCTACATGGCTAACAGTGCCCAGGACTTCTAACTGACGCTACTTTCAATCCTGGTTGGAGCACATGTGGAGATGTGGAGACAGACCTGGAGTGTGACTTTCATGTCCTCATTCATCTTAACATAGATATTTATGCCCTTGGGCAGTCATGATGTTAGTGTGACCGCCCCTAGCAAGTTCCACCCTTATAGATAAAGCCAGAATGCTTTTGAAGGTCAAAATGTCTCCAGACCTCTTTCTCCAGCCTCACCTTCCACTGCATCACTTGTAGCTGGATCACAAGGCTTTGTCTTGGACAGAATCACACTGTCTAGGGGCCTTGTTGCCTTAGAGAATCACACATGATCTCACCTGTAGGCATAAGTAGGGTTGAAACTGCTGGGGCACTGGTAACAGCTGAAGAATTCTGGACTTTAGGGTTGGAGCTGCCAATCATCTTGTGTATCAGATGAGTAAAGAGAAGGAGTTTATGTCTCCTCTCAAGGTTGGTGGACCAGGAGCAGTTTCCTTTTCTTCCTATGTGCAGGTCTTCATGGAACTGTTTTTATGTCTCCCTACATAAACAGTGACAAAAGATGTCAAAAGTAGTTGTGGTTGTTATAAGCAGTATTGGTGAGGAGCAACGTCCTCCAAGCACCACTGCTATTAAGCCAAATACTATTGACTTTCATGGGGTGGTGTGATGTGAGGCTAAATCAAGATCTCTCGGCTGCTCTCTGGTACCCTGAGGCCCTCAACATCAAGCTGTGTGTCTAGGGAGCTGTGATTGACAGCTCTTTGTCTTCCTTTCTCTAGGTAGTCATCACAGGTATATCTTACAGAGCCTCTACTGCTCAGCAGCCTGGGCTTCGTGGGAGCCAGCCATGGCTAGTTTCTACAGAGCCATGCCATTGCTAGCTTCACAGAACTATACCTGGGCCTAGCCAGAGAAGTCACATCTGAAGATTCTCTGAGCCTGGGTACAGGAACAAAGGCCCTTTGCTCCTGATATAGAGCAGCTCTGCCTGGCAGTTTTTCCCAGCTCCTAGCAGAGTCAGTGGGAATATGCTCCTCTCTACCCAATGCCACTGCCTCTTCTTCCTTCAGATAGAAAGCCCCAGGGCACCCAGGGCATGCTCCTTACTCGTGGCTAGTTTCTTTCATATTGCTGTAGAAAAAAAAAGCCCTGAATACAGCAAAACAGCAACTTGAAGGGCGAAAGGGATTATTCATACATAGGTTTACAGATCAGAGTCAGAGCAGGAACCCTAGGCAGCTGGTTAATCAAGAGCAGAATGAAAGAGGAGCTTGCCCACCTGTGCTCAGGTTATTTCCTCTTTTTTTTTTTTCATAGTCCAGGACCCAAGTCCAGGAATTGGTGGTGTCTTCTCTGGGCTGAATCTGCTCACATCAATCAACATAACCAAGACAACCTCTCACAGACATGCCCCAGGCCAGCCTGGTTAAGACACTCCCTCCCTGAGTACCCTTCCCCAGTGATTGTCGATTATATCAAGTTGACAGTTAAAATCAACCATCATACTTCGTGGCTGGAGCTCACCTGGCCCTCACCCGACAGGTGACAGTGTAGAGTCTGAGAGGTGCCTGCTCCAGGCACAGACCTAGATAGGGTCCTCTGCTTAACTGGGACAGAATGCAAATGGAGATGTCACCCAATGGGAGATAGGCATCCGTGTGGATTGGCTGGCCTGAGCTGTGCCCAAGAAGAAACAGATGGCACCGGGGAACTTTTCATACCCATGGAGGAGTTTTCTGTCCAACGATCCATTTCACCAGGGCTTAGTTCTGTCAGGTGTCACCAGGTTGCTCAGAGGGGATGCCTGGGCTGCAGAGTGACAGCTCTGTGCAGGGGTAGGAGCTTGAGTGCATCTGTCACTCTGCTCTAGGGCCACAGTTCCCAGAGGAATGAGGCATGGCTTCCAGAGTCTAGTTTGCAGCCTCAACAGAGTGCAGCTGAGGAGGGCGGCCCATGACTTCTGGAGCCCTGCACAGACCTGTGAGCAGATGGTGTTCGGAGGCTCGCCCTCTCGTTTTGCCGGAGCTCTTTGCTGTCCATTTGTGGATGCTCCAACCATACTGCACAGCTTCCCTCTTGAGAAGTGTTGATGCAAGGGAGGGCGCGGATCACCGCACCTGTGGGCAGCATCCAGAGCTGCTCATTGGCATCTTGTTGGGAAAGGTTCCTTTAAATATAAAACGATAGTTAGAGTTTGGGAGGGAATCCATGACTGGGGATTCTACGATGCTTGTCACAGCTGAAGAGAAGTGATTTGTGGATTATGTGATATTCCGGATATCCTGTTGTTTCTCCTTTCCGGTAGTGGGCTGAGGCCAGCTGGGCCAGCCTCTCTGCTCCTCCACCTCCTCCTTCTTGACTCTGGCATGACTTTCGGTTCCTGTTTGCCCTTGAAGCTTCCTCATATCCTCTGCACGGGTCCTTCCAGCCTCTCAGAGACTCAGGTTGCTTCCACACCAGAGGAACGGTCCACTTTTGAGTCCCAAGGCACTGGAGAGTGCTGTCAATACCACCACTCTAAACATGCAAGCCTGAAGTCTGCACTCCAATTACTCCCCAAGAGGAAGACGAGGAGAACTCAGTTCTGCTCTGCCCCTGCTCTGCCTGGTGTGTGGGAGAGCATCTCAGACCAGGGGCCACTGCAAATTTTTAGAGATCTGCTCAGTGCCCAATACCAGTAATTTGGGAAAAAAAAAACCAAAAAAACTTTTCTAATTGGATTTTCATGGTTTTCCAATTGTCACCAACTCCTAAAGTGCTAGTCAATGAGATGGCACTGTTTGGCTCTCCTGGTTGCTTTGATCATTATCAGCAAACTGTGCTATTTCAGGTTTGAAAGCTCCATGTGGTAATAATTTATTGTCCCTTCTTTCATATTCTCTTAAACTTGGCATGGCCTTGCCCCCCCCTTTTCAAACTTAAATAAGACCATCATACCACACTGAGACACAGAGCGGAGGCTGCCCCTGTGTTCCACAGAAAGTTCAATAACAGCACAAGAGGGTCCCGATAGAATGCAGCCACGTCGCTGATGGGGCGTACCAGTTGGATGGGGGTAATTCTTCCATTGAGTGGGGTGCATATTTGTTCCCTGTGGATGGTATGAAATCCATTACCCCTTTGGGGATGCAAGTAGTGTGGCCATTCTTGTGACGTGTGAGTGATGACCTTTCCAGGCTTGTGTGGTAAGGCACGGCTTGTAGGTCAGTTCAGTATCAAGGGGATTTTCTGAAAGTTTGGGTAACCTAAACTTTTAGGAAACTTGGGCAATCATTATGAACATTAAAAAAAGAAAGCCTCCGGTTCAGCTCGAAATTCTTTTTTTTTTTTGGTTTTTCAAGACAGGGTATCTCTGTGTCGCTTTGTTGCCTGCCCTGGAACTAGCTCTTGTAGACCAGGCTGGCCTCAAACAGCTTGAAATTCTTGATCTAAGATTCAGGAGATATATACTATATATCAGATATATACTATGTATATCAGAGATAGACTACAGAACAGGTTCATCCATGATGCCCCAGGCCAGGGTCTTCTCTCTGTACCTCAGCTGCCATGTTCCTGATGATACTGCTCTGAATGCCTTCAAGTCTCTGAGGCCTCCAAAGACATACAGTTTCTTTCAAACACTAGCATGGTACCTGAATCAGCCAAGTAGACCCCATACTGATCTGGTTCAGGAAACCACATGGCCTTGTCCCTAGGCTACAGGTCAAGTCCTTGGTTCATGCAAACAGCCTTTCAGTCAGGCCTGTAGCTGGCCTACACCCAGTGTCCAGCATGTAGCGTTGAGAAGGAAGTCTGTGTCTTCCTTCTGCTAAATGCCAGACTCTCCAATTAGAAGTGAGATCCACCGGAGCTCTACCTGTGAGGGTTTCTGCGCTCTCCATTCCACAGCACTGGATGAGGCGTGTAGAAGGTGACTGCCCAGGAAGCAAACTGTAATGACCAGAACAGAGTGAGGGAGGCAAGAAGCCACATGTAACCCTTTACCATTGCCTGCTCCAGTCCAGGGAAGGCCCTTGGAAATGACACAGTGGCTTCTGTGAGATTCCAAAGGCAGAAGATGAGGAGGGCGTTATCAGGGCCAAACATGACATGACATTTGGGGTCAAATCACGAGGTAAGGAGAGAGCAGGAAAAAAAAGTATTGTGTCAATCAGCTTTTGCAGGTGCAATGACCGAACCACACGTCGACTTAGCCAGGCTGTGGTGCCCAGTGATGAGGTCAGTGCTGCTCTCTGTGCTGCTGTACAGGGACTTTGTACAGGATCAGCTGATGAGAGTGAAGGAGAATCCTTTCCCAAACGAATAGGTCCCATCAAACCCACTGACAACACTAACAGTGAAAGCCTGTCTTCTTCAGGCCAGACAGACTAACTCAAGATTTGTAAAGATTCTCCACCTGAGTTCCAGATAGCCAGGGTGCCCTGGTGACATCACTTACCTTTATAAGTCCATGAGCCAGCCAGCCAGCCAGCCACAAACACACACACACACACACACACACACAGACACACACACACACATTCTGAGTGTGTCAGTTCTATCCATCCACATCTGTGTCAGTTCTAGCTACCCACTGGCTGAAGGATACCAAAGTCCAAAGTGGCCTAATTCCCTTGGAAATGGCATAGTGTTTGTATATAATTTACACAGCCCTCCTGAAGACCATGCTAACGGTGTCCAAGCTGTGGCCTGTGGGTTGCACATGTCATAGGAGAGCTGGGAATGGGGCCCATCACATAGACCACGACATCATTCCCAATGTCCAGCATTTGGATACCTCTGAAACGCCATCTCTAAATGTGATGTCAAGAGATAGTGACAAGGCAGAAGTTTAGGTGTTCACAGTAAGCACCGATGCGTTTTTCCCCAAATATTTTGAGCTACAGTTAGCTGAACCTGAGGTTTCACAACCCACCAATGTAGAAGTCAAACTGTAGATACAGTTGTCTGTCAAGTTGTTGCCTTGCCAGTGTCTAGATCCATTGAGGAGACCAGTTTTTGGGGTCCCTGTGAGGGAGTGTCTGGATTAGGTTGCCTGAAGTAGGAACTTGCTCTAAATATGTACAGTACCATCCCCTGGTCTGGGGTCCTGGAAGGAACAGAAAGCAGAAAACCAGCTAAGCACCAGCTCTCTGCTTCCTGACTGAGGACACAGTGTGGACAACTACCTGCCTCATGCTGTTGCTGTCAAGATTTGCCGCCATAATGGACGTGCCCCTTGAAGTGCGAGTCAAAGTAAACCCTTCCTTCCTTCCTTGAGTTGCTATTTTTTTTTTTTTTTTTTTAGTCACAACAATGAGGAAGTAACTAAGACAGCACCCGGCTGGCCATGGACGTTTCTGCTCGTACTCACGTCTACATGCCTGTTCAGGTCCATAGCTTGAGGACCGTTATCCACATGTACCTTCTGGTGGTACTTCAGTGGTACTCTGGTGGTACTCTCTAGTGTCCTGAGTGACAGGTGAGGAATGGGGAAAAGGGCTCAGGGAATCATAGCCTTGTCTGGACTCAGTAAGCTAGTCAATACTGCCACCAGGGTAGATCTCACTTCTCCTGTGATCCTGCTTCAGAAGTGTTTTGCCGCCCACCAGAGCTGAGGAGAGTGTCTCAGATTTGGCTTCCCACTGCCCATCTGGCCCATGAACCAGTACATTCCCCAGTGAGCTGACCCAGTCCTGTCAGTCAGGCTCCAGTGGTGGGACTCCTGAGAGAGAAGCATGGGCCTCCATACCATTATTCCTGCACAACAGGAATGCCTTTGAACACCAGCCTCTCTCATGTGACCCTGGGACATTCTCCACAAGGATAGTATTAATAACGGGCAAGCCTACGAGAGGAATCTTTAACATGAGACGCTGGCACCGTGACAGAGCTGAACGACTCCCCTTTTGAAGAGCTCCACTGCCTAACTGAGTCTGTCATGTAGCCCTTCAGTAACACAGAAGAGAGTCCTGCAGGCTCATGTGGAAGAAATTCAGGACGTTGAGGTTGCCAGCTAAGTACTGATCTTCAGAGAGAGCCTCGGCTCTTTGCTCTGACAGGCATGGAGGAGGAATTTCGATTCTAGCCACACCACAGTGGAGATGTGTGTGGTAATTGTGGTGGGTAATTACCGTGGGTTTCTTGAGAGAGCCACATACGGGACGGGGAGGGGGGAGTCTCAGAAAATCCCAGAAGAATGTATTCCGACTCTGGCCAAGTGAGGAGTGAGCAAACTGTGCAACCATGCCCCAGGCCCTGTGTGTCTGTGGAGTGTGAGCACACTGGGCACGAGGCTGGCGTTCCCAGGGCTTCACTGTCCTTACTGGCAGAAGTAGACCATCTGCTAGCTCGTCAGTGCCTTATTGACTAGCCTCAGCAACAAGGGAGAGGAGCTTGACTAGAGTTTCTTCTCACATTGATGACGTTTTACTGAAGCCAGGAGAGGTTGTTGTCTAAGGCATCACAACAATAAACTGTATTTTTGGTAAGGAAACAATAGTCTTTGAGTCCCAGGAATCATGATGAAATTGTTTACCTGAAGACTTGCTTCTAGTGTGTGGTGTCTAGCATTGGGACATGCACAGCAGACATTCAAGGGTGCAGTTCTTGCTTGTGATGTCGCCCTGGTCTTTTGTGTCTTTGAGATACTGTAGAGCACAAAGATATTCTGTTGGGAAACAGTGGCTGTCTGGACATGGCCTCGTAGGGATGCGGAGAAGGGTTTCAGACCGCTGCGATTCATAAACCTCTGCATGGAACTCAATTATCACACTATAAATAAACAGCCCAAGGGGCTGGTGATATGGATTAGTGGGTAAAGGGACCTGGTGCCATGCTCGAAAATCTAGGTTCAACCCCTGGAACCCAGGCAGTGTAAGAAGAGAACTGCTTCCCTCGGGTTGTCTTCTGATCTCTACATGCACATGATAACATTGGCTCTTACCCAACCCCCACAGACACAGTACTAGACAGACAGACAGACAGACAGACAGATAGATAGATAGATAGATAGATAGATACAAATGTAATGAAATAGAAAAATTTAAAAAAAAACAAGAAATGACAGAGGCTGAAGATCAGGCAGAGAGGGTTTACCAGGCTAGGGCAGCACTTCCATTTGGAGATGAGGTATTACCCTGCCTGTCTACACCTTATACCTGCACCTGTTTCCACCTCCATCCATATCCTTTATATTCCTATCCGTCTCCATTCCTTCTCCATTCATATCCACATCATTTCTCAACCCTATCCCTGTCTCCATTCCCATTCATATAACATACTGCCCCATCTCTGTCGTCGTTCATATCCACATCATATTTCCATCCATCTCTGCCTGTGCTCATATCCATATCATATTCCTAACACAGCCCACCTTCCCACCACACCCATATCTTCACCCCTTTCCCATTACATCTTACTGTGTTGCCTTCTCAGGCATCGCGCCTACGTCTATTTCCACAGCCAATCCACACACGGCCAATGTGTTTGCACATTGTGACTTGCGTTCGTGTTTTGTTGCACTTGCACTCATGTTGCCATTGTCACAAGTCCAGTCCACAGGGTGCACCTGCACAGGGGCCCTCTGGCATCTTTGCAAATGTCCTTTTGTTATCAGCCCCTCCTCCTGCTCCAGAACCCAGTGGTTCCTTTTCTTTAGTTTACTGATCTGTAAGATCAAGATGGCTTCATTTTGTCACCACAAATGTTAGAACCCCTCCCCCAAGAAAGCCAAGGGGGTAGCGCTCTTTGTCAGACATGGCAGCATGTATGTGAACTTTCAAACCACCTCTGCAGCACCCCTGTGTTTTCTCTCTGCTTAGATGTGGCCAGATCTGTTGTGTCCACTCTGCCACTGTCCTTGGCTCTAGTCTGGGGATTTTAGTAAGTGTTCTGCCCACTCTCCTTGAGACATTGGCTCTTTCCTCCTCCCTCTGAGAGAACACACAGAGACATTGTATTAGCAGCTGGCTTCAAGTTTCACATAGGTAGTCTTCAGAAGGTGACGTTTTTCTGTCCACCACAACTTGTTCTTAGAATATCATGTTATTTTTGAGACCTCTCCCATAGCTTCTCACTGGGCCTGTACAGAACTGACTCACCCAGCAGAGATAAATGCATTCATCACCAGAAATAAATTTAATAAAGAGTTGTGTGTTTTCTTGCTCGGAATTTTAACCAGGAGAGGTCTTTATAGTTTGGGTAGATCAATACCTCTTTTTTTTTTTTAAAGCCGATTTTCTTGGAAGTAAGTGATCACAGTTAATTTAAGAATGGCTTAATTTCTATCTTTGTAAATGTATAAACATGATGAAAACCCAAACGCATAATGAATTGAGCATCAACTCTCCTTTGCTCAACCCTGTGCCTCTCTCCGTGGGAGATCGCACAAAGACTCATGAGTGATAACTAAACACCCAAGATGCAACTCTCTGAGCTGGCTCAGTGGGATGGGTGACTCTCTTCTGATGTCTGATATTGACATGCATGCAATAGAGCTTTTCATTGAGGGAGAAATAATTCCTTATTTCTAATAAGGAATTAGAAAGTGTGGCTCAAAATGTATAGGGGAAAAGGTTCTAATAGGTTCTGCCTGCGAGTGTAGCTGGTCACTGAATCCAGCAGGTTCTCCTGGAACTGGAAGTCACCCTGGGCCACTTCAGGGGCATTGTCCTCTTTCTTGGTCATCTCTAAATGCCCCAGGCCAAACTGCAGTGTTGGTGAGCTGCTGGGGGAGTTGGCTAGCCTTCCTAGTGAGATCTGATTGTCTCCAGAGGTCCCAGGAACCTACGAATTTCTTCTCCGCAAGAGACAAAGGTCTCCTTGTTCACCCGAGATGGTTCTGTGTGCCTTGAGGTCAATCTTAACTGAGGAATTCCTCTTCTTTTTCTTTGTGGGTAGTCGTAAGAAGTGTCAAAATCATTTGACCAGGGTTGAGGGCCACTTCGTGCCTCAAAATGCTGTGGTTTCTTCATGAAGAAACCACATACAAGAAAGAAAAGCTCAGCCAGGGACTGTTAGCTAAAACCCCCAGGGCCCTCCCTCTGATAGTTCTCCTTTGCAGATTCTCATTTTTCCCTCCATGTTTCCACAAATATGCAAAAAATCTTGGCAAGAAAAACCCCACCACTCAAACATGTATTGTATCCAACAACATCAAGAATTACTTGAGTGTTTTTGTTGTTTTAATTTTAGGGCCTGTGGTTGGTTATTTCATGTGAACTAGAGATAAAAATCTCTCTGTGGCTTAGCTGAGAGGATGTTTTAAGAGTTAAGAAGTTTAAAAAAAAATAAACAAGAGACTTTGATATGAGCCATCACAGCCAAGCTTCCCACACTCTCCCGAATCCATTACTCTTTCACATTTGCCATTTTGCCAGTTGGACACTGGATCCACTTGACCCTGCCTGGGCTTGGAAGACCAAAAGTACCCCTGCCACACACTTCCATGATGTCCACAGGCATGAAAGTATTTCAGTTCCTGTGATAAAAGAACAAGGTTTTCGTCTAGAGTAGTCCTAGCCCCCTAAGAGCAACTTGGCACTTTGATTTCTCATGACTCCATGCCCTGCGCACACTCTGTGGTGTGTTAGTGGACTTGGCAATATTACGTGGAGACTGTTGAGCTAAGAAGAGTGGCAGAATTTGTTATAGAAAATAGTTTAGGATATCAGATTCCCTGTATTGGATTTCATAAAGTTGAAATGATTGCATATACACGCACACCATACACCATACACACACACACACACAGACACACACACACACACACACACACACACTCACACTGGTAGTTTGAATGCAATTGGCCACTATAAGCTCATAGGGAGTGGCAGTATTAGAAGGTGTGGCTTTGTTGGAGGAAGTGTGTCACAGTGGGCAGACTTTGCGGTTTCATATGCTCAAACTACTCCCGGTGTCTCAGTTTACTTCCTGTTACCGGTGGATCAAGATGTAGAACTCTCAACTTCTTCTCCAGCACCCTGTCTTCCTGCATGCTGCCCTACCACACACCATGATGATAATGGACTGAGGCTCTAAACTTTGAGCCATCCAATCAATTGTTTTCTTGTATAAACATGGTCATGAAGTTTCTTCACAGCAGTAGAAATCCTAACAAATACACAGCATATAGAGAAGAATAAAAATATATTTTTCTAGACTGGGTAGACGACTCAGTTGGTAAAGGTGCTTGCTGCCAGGCCTGAGGATCTGAGTTCAAGCAAGCCCCAAAATCCACATGATAGAAAGAAGTCAGCTGTCAAAAGCTGTCTGCCAGCCTTCACCCGTGTGCTTTGACTCTGGGCCTTCTAGCTACCAAGATTGTCAACTAAATGTATCTGTTTTCTCCGTAGATCTGGAAGCTGGAGTGTTTTCCTGTAGTATAAACAGATCATGCGTACTGATCTGTTGAGAAATGGTAGATTGACTGACTCCACTGGGTCTGGTATCTCTCATCAGGGAAGTCACCAGAACACCTCATGAACAGCAAATGCTGTCCTGACTTGGAGATGGTTGGTGGGTGGAGGGGGATTCAAGAGGACACTGATAAAGATGACTGTGACTAAGGAGTTTAATATTAGATCTGTGAATGCCAAAGAAAGAAAGAAAGGAAGGAAGGAAGAAAGAAAGAAAGAAAGAAAGAAAGAAAGAAAGAAAGAAAGAGAAAGAAGTTGTTGACAGGCGCTCCAAAAAAAAGTTCAGGCGCTGGCATCTGAGACAGACAGCATGGCAGAGTCTCTGAGGAAAGGGCTTGACTGAGGAGGGAGCCTCTCCTCATAACTCTCTGAGGATGGGGAGATTCACAGCAAGATCCCACTGTCAGGCTCTCTGATTCCCAGGCAAGAAGCTGGTGGCAGCAGGGCACGTGGCTGCCATTTTGCTGTAAACTACTTCCCAGGTGAGAGACCCTGGCACCTAAAAGTTTGTTAGTTGGCATCTCACAACTCATAGGTCTCTGTGCAGTACCTGTAAGAGAAGCTACTGCAGATAACATGGCCTGAGCAGAGACGGGATTTTAACTTGGCATTCCTACAAGGATTGGTAGCAACAGGACATATGGGCAGCCTGGCCTAGGTTCTGGATGGTTGTGGGCATCTTCGTGTGGGAGGAAAAAGAGGTGGGGCATTCAGTATTTGATGAAGGATACTTTCCCAATCATGGGGTCCTTGTTTTTTACTCTCTCCCCTGTACATGCAAATACGTACATATATACACAAGCAAACATATACATAGGCACATATACACACACATAGACACATGTATGCACACACACATAGGCACATACATACACACACATATATACAGACAGATACATGGGTACATATGCACACATGCACTTATACACACATACATATACCTATACATGAACACACACACACACACACACACACACACACACACACGCACGCACGCCCTGCTGGGAGGTAGCTTTGGATTGAGTGCTTTGTTTCTCCACAGAAGTGACTGAGGAAACTGAGTTTTAAGAGTTCCCAAAGGCCTGGCTTTCCTGGCATAGGTGACATCCATGCTCTCTAGCACTAGGACAGTCTTTGCGTGTCCCAAATCGCCCACTGTGCACCAGCACTCCTAGCTCTTTCAATCTGGAGCTCTCTGCTGTTCGCTCTAACAGGCAGGTTGCTGTCTGCCTGGTCCGACAGACTGGAATAGCGTCGGGAAGGGAGCTAGAGCAACAAGAGCCTCTCTAGACTGCCGTGGACCACAGCTGTGGGGTGGCAGAGGGCCTTTTCAGAGCGCCCCGGGTCCTGTGTGAATGTGGGGTGGATGGAGGACCTCTTGCTCTTTTGTGGTTCAGATTCCCCTCTGTGCCAAACCCTGACAACAGAACACACTTATTTCCCAACTAGCCACACAATTTCCCAGGCTCCGGAGACTTCATTTTGCCCACAGGTATTTGCTGAGCACATCTCTGCCAGCATTGTGTGGGGGTGTGGGAGGGATGGAGGAGTCTCTACCTCCCGGGAGATAAGAGACTGAGACAAAGGCAAAGTGAGTTGGACGCTTGTGAGTGGCGCACCCAGGAGTGAAGGCTGGGAGGACAGAAGGCAGGACACTAAGTAAGTCATAGACTCAAACCGCGTATCCTTCCTGTAAAGAGGACGGGATGCTCAAGCTTGCCTATATCTCCTTTCCACAGTAACCAGGCACCTCCAGCCAGAAACAGGTACATGGCTGCCTCTTTCCCATACAGGAACTGTTTTGTTTTCAAAGGGGAAGTCTTGGGTGCTTTATGCTGGAAATGATTTTATTTTCAAAAGTGTGAAGTTGAAAAACTAACCAAGTTTCTAGAACACAATAAAGCAAGGGTTCAGTTACACAGAGATATGGAAAAACTAAGGGCGGGAGGTGAGGGTGTAAGAAGTTTGGGGAATGCTTCTATAGGATGCATTGGGTTTGGGGTGGAAGGAGTGGGTATGACATTTCAGCAGGGTCCTGGGAGAAAATGTTATGCCCAGATCTACGAAGTCCCCCAAAAAACCAACAAGGAGACCGAGTCCCATATGTAAAAGCAAAGAGAATTTATTTTATACAAGTTTGCTGTTGG
This sequence comes from Dicrostonyx torquatus, assembly GCA_028555095.1. Taxonomy (NCBI): domain Eukaryota; kingdom Metazoa; phylum Chordata; class Mammalia; order Rodentia; family Cricetidae; genus Dicrostonyx; species Dicrostonyx torquatus. The sequence continues at coordinate 2,117,783 of JAQHUG010000118.1, read as the reverse complement.
AGGGAAGCCGCTTGTTTGTCCAGGCTGCCTGGCTAGCTTAGCCCGGAAATAATCACACAGAAACTATATTAATTAAATCACTGCTTGGCCCATTAGCTCAAGCTCCTTATTGGCTAACTCTTACATCTTAATTTAACCCATTTCTATTAATCTGTGTGTTACCACAAGGTTAAGGCCTACCCGCAAAATTTCAATAAGTCTATCTCTGGTGGCAGATCCATGGCATCTCTGACTCTGCCCTTCTTTCTCCCAGCATTCAATCCAGTCCTCTTCACCTACATAAGTCCTTCCCTATCAACAGACCAAGGCAGTTTCTTTATTCATTAATGGTAATCACAGCACACAGAGGGGTACTCCCATGTCAGTCTGCAAACTCAGTCTCTCTGTGTGTCCAACATATTGGAATAATCAGAGAGCCCTGAGCTCAGTTAGAGTTGGGTTTTTATAGTAGTAAAGGGGGGGTAAGGGATTTCTAAGGTTCAGAACCCCTGATTGGCTGACATTTGTCTAGGGGTGTCCTGATGAATGTGTGCTGGCAGGTGATTCTATCCACAAGGGTTGGAACTTTAGGCATTTCTTTTGGATGGTCTGTTCTTGGGTGGTGCTCAGGTAATCTCTGCTTGTGGTTCTTCCTGCAACCAGGTATTGTTTCAGGAAAAACTACTGAAACTCAGGCCTCCATTAAGCTTACCATGGCTGGGCCCAACACTAGCAGGTGATAATGGTTGGAAGAACTTCCTTTGGGCAGTCTGTTTATATTAAGCTGATCATGACTGGCTCCGACAAAGAGGAGGGTGAGGAGTGAGGAGCTGCTTCAGAGAGGTGAGAGGGAGAAACACAAATCTGAAAGTTCACATGTAGCCAGAAGCTTCCATGCATCTCCACAGGGCTAAAGACCGACCTGTATGAGGGGGAAATGGGATCGTGTTGAGTTCAGGACAGGGGCAGGGGTTCAAGAGGACACTTAGAGTATCAGGGACTAGAGCGTTAACTAGAGCCATGGGCGTGATAAAGCAGCACCATCTAGGTGGGCTCTACATGGCAGAGAAGAGGGAACCTCCTCTTATTCTTTGGCCACATGAAGTATAATTGGTGGTCTCCTTGATGGAGCAGATCCCCAGCAAGAGTTTAAAGCCAGACTCTCTGAGTCCCAGGCAGGGAAGGGATGGGGAGCAGGGTGTGTGTGGCAGAGTCAGTACACCCTTTTCTGTAAACCAGCTCCCCAGGAAAGAAATCATAACAAGGGGATGTCTATTAGTAAGGGACTCTCAGATGATGTTCCAGAATGGTGCCTGTAATTATCTGGGAAAGGGAGAGAACATCACCTGAGCAGCAGTTGGATTCAGCGTTGTCTTCTTTCAGACATTAACTGCACTTTACAGTCTGGGTTTTGATGGTGGAGAGAAGAGAGTCTCCTCAGGGTGGTTGGTGACCCTGAATACTGAAAGGGGCTGAGGTTCTCAGGAGAATGCCAATACCATGTATGTGGTAAGTAGACTGTACGAGCAAGATCTAGCTGCTGTAATAAGCTAGCATGACCTAGGTGGCCTAAAACAGTAAAACTCTATCCTCTTACAGTTTGAGGCCAGAAGCAGAATCAGATCCAGTAGACAGTTCTTAGGGAGGAGGGTCCCCTGCCTCTTCCAGCCCCTAGTAGTTCCTGGTATTCTTTGGTTTGTGGCCAATGTCACTCCTGTTTCTTCCTGTGTTATCACAAAACTCTAGGTCCCTGGGCCTCTGTGTCCGTTCCTCAGTACAGGTTGGTTTCACTTTGATATTGACTAATTACACACACATGCAGACCCTCATTCCCAAATAAGGCAACTTTCTGATCTCCCACTGTGTTGTAGAATTCAGTCCTCAGAGCAAAACAGCCTCCACCATCATCAGATCACGTGGCTGGAAGGAAGGATGGGGTAGGGAAAGGGTCATGAGACCCTTCCCTGAGAATCCAGACATTCCTCCCTGGCTTTTAAATGTGATTCAGTCCTAACTGCCAATGGGGAGAGGGGTGTCAGGGAAGGGCTAAATTAGATAGGCTGGAGAAGGTTAATTGGAGTAGGGGGAGGGGCTTTCCATATACAGCTATGGAGAAGCCATCATCCATGCAGGGTATGAAGTCCAATATAACTGGTTTAGACTAACCCCTAACTCATGTTCTGTCAGTCCAATAAAGTCATTCATTTTCCATGGGGGAAATCAATTTAGTGTAACGGTATTTTGGTTTCTTGCTAGGACCTTGTGAGGGTGTGTGCTGTTTGCATCTGCTGAGGGAAGAAATTCGTACAATGTGATGTGGAAGTGTTCTCCTGTATTTTGTATTACTCTTATTGGTTGAATAAAGAAGCTGCCTGGCTTGTAAGATAGGTCAGCCCTTGGGCAGAGTAGACAGAATGGAAATTCTGAGAAGAAAGGAAGTGGGTCAGTCGCTATGAGGCTCCTGCCGCAGATGGATGCAGGTTAGACTTTTCCAGTAAGTCACCACCTCATGGTGACATACAGACTTTTATAATGGGTTAGTTTATGAGTGAGAGCTAGCCAAGAAGAGGCTGGTGATGATGGGCCAGGCAGAGTTTAAATGAATATAATTGTCATGTGGTTATTTCGGGCATAAGCAAGCAACCAGCTGCTAAGCGGGCCGGCGGCTGGGCCTGGGAGCTGGGTGCCAGGATACAACACATACCTCTCCCCTATTTACAACAACAATGTATTGAGATGTGAAGTTTAAGAGAATAAGCATATTTTACCCCATACGAGGGGTAGGATATATAGATGTGTGTACACATATATTTATAATAGCCTGCAATGAATAATAGTGAATTGAAATTTATGCCCTGGCAATGCTGAAGCATGCATGGGCAGCCCATATATGGCGGTTCTGTTGAACTTGTTTATATTGTGTTTCATGGTCTAAGTTGATGAGGATGACTGATGTCTTCCTTAAGAGGACTCCAGATGTCATTACAGATGGTTGTGAGCTACCATGTGGTTGCTAAGAATTGAACTCAGGACCTTTGAAAGAGCTGAGCCATGTATCTATTCTAAATATATATGGCCTGCAATCCTAAATTATAAAATTTATCTAGAAGCCCAGAAACCCACCCACCCCTGCCCCCTGCTTCTCAGGAATGGAGACAGGATCACAGAGACATCCATAGCGATGCCTCTGATTTCAATAGTTTTCTTGCTGCTGCTTAAACATAGCTAAGCCCATTTGTCTGCTTGTTTTCTCTCTCAAGTATCAGAGTAAGCACATGCCATAGAGATGGCCCAGCCTACAAAGCCTGAAATTACTGTTCTCAGACTCCAAGAGCCATGCCTGGAGCCAGTGGGGACTGCTTTTGAGAATGGAGGTGAGCAGGCTGGTGTCCCTGAACCGGTACTTTCAGGCCAGGGTTCGATCAGGCAGACACTCTTAAAATGAGCCCAGGAAGCTTGGCCCCCTTACTGATCTCTGGCCAGTGGCTCTGCTTAGTGAGTGGGGTAGCTACTCTCTCCCTTATAAGTATCTTATACAGGACAAGCCCCACTTCCATCCTCCTAGGACACTACACAGCACTAGCACCCTTGCTTTGACTGTGGATAACTGTGTCCAGGCATCTTGCTCTTCAATATTTTCTCACTTGGGCATGGTGCCCAAAGAGAAAGCATGGGTCACCCAGTCTCCCATGACTCTGTTACCTTGTGCCAAAGTTCCTCTTTGGCTTGACGTACACCAATGCTGACCTCAAGGTCATGGAGTTCATGGCCTGGCAGGGAAAGAGAGACCAGGCAACAATAACATAACGTGTGACTGTGGCTACACCAGCCTCCCCACGCTGGGGCCCACATATGGGGAGATGAGAAGCCAGTTTATTAAACAGGTGTCTTTCGAATTTGTTTTAATTTGCTTTTAGGAAAGCGAAGGAAAGGAAGAAGAGAAGGGAAGGCAAGGCAAGGCAAGGGAAGGGAAGGGAAGGGAAGGGAAGGAAAAGGCAAGGCAAGGCAAGGGAAGGGAAGGGAAGGGAAGGGAAGGAAAAGGCAAGGCAAGGCAAGGGAAGGGAAGGGAAGGGAAGGGAAGGCAAGGGAAGGGAAGGGAAGGGAAGGGAAGGGAAGGGAAAATGAGTGGAGTAGAGGGGAGGGAAGGGAATGAAAGGGGGGGAAGGGAAAGGCAAGGTAAGGCAAGGCAAGCAGGGAACCTTGGTTGTAGAGGTGACTGATAGGTAAGCCTGAACTGTTGGGGTTTTGTGTGTGTGTGTGTGTGTGTTTGTGTGTTTTTAACAAAGATGAGCATCATTCTTCCAAACCCAGCTTGCCTAAAGCTGTAAGCTTTTAGGTAGCAGCCAATGGCAAACAGGATTCTTAGATGTACCCTAAATCCCACACTGTCACACAAAACCCAGAATGTGAACAGGACCTACTAGTATATCCTAAACTCCATGGCACAGGTGAGGGGACACACAGATATAACCAAGGACCCTGAGCAGCAGCTGTGAAGTTAGTCATCAGAGGGACCTTTAGAAGAGCCCCCAGTGTTCCTGAGGGAAGGAGCTGGGACCACCTGTGGAAAGAGCTGCCTCAAGGAGTGGAGAGCCTGAAGAAGTCATCGTCCGGTCCTGGTAAGCTAGACAGGGACTCTCACGCTCCAAGAGAATATAGCGTAGCCACTGTCACCTGGGCCTCTGTGCCACGGACTCTACTGGTTTAGGCTGTGATTTCTAATCATGAGAACAGTGGGGTATTGGCTGTGTCTTGTTAAACCTGGGAAGGAGGTCCCTGAGGGGTTTGTGGCAACAGGAAATGAGCATGCCATCTCTGAGGGTGTTCATTCAAGCAAGGTGATTGGGACAGAAAGCCACTACGTCCCCTGTTCCCCTTGAGACCTCAGGGAAGAGCCAAACACCGACAAACACTCTGGTAAGGTGACTTCCATACATGGAGGAAGGAAGTGAAGGTGAGTGACAGGTAAGCCTGAATTACTATATACTGTGAACGAGCCATTCTCTGGGGCAGGAGGAATAGGGCTGGCAAGCTGGGATTTGGAGAGGAGGAGCCTAGCTTCATATACTGAGATGGAAAGATCTACAAGCCACTGGGCAGGCAGTCACAGGTCATCATGAAGAGTTCAGGACCAGAGATGGTCAACAGTTGACTTGGTGAGACGCTGCTTCCTTCAGGCACCGTCATGATTAGAGACACTGACTTGGTTAAGTCCTGAGCCCTCCTGTGTAGGTGTGATTTTTCTGTACTGCCAGCCAGCTCTCAAAAGCAGAGACTTATTATTAATTATAAATTCTTGGCCCAATCACTTGAACTTGTTACTAACTAGCTCTTACAACTTAAATTAACCCATGTTTCTCATCTAAGTTCTGCCACGTGGCTCGGTCCCTTTTCTCAGTATGGCATGCGCATCTTGCTTCTCTCTGCATATCCTGACAACTCAGCCCTTCTGCATCCCTGTGCTCTCTCCCTGACCACAAGGCCCACCTAACCTCTTCTTTCTTAGCTATTGATCATTTAGCTCTTTACTAAACCAATGAGAGGCACACATTTTTACAGTGTACAAAAAGGTTGTTCCACAGCACTCCTGGCACTGGCTAAGTGCCTGAGGGCACCCTCTGTCACCAGGTGCCTGTCTGAACCTCAGAGGAGAGGATTTCATCCTGAGTACAGCTTTTTATGAGATGGTGAAGGGAGTCACAAAGCAGATGAGACCATGGAGCAAGAATGGAGAATGTTCCCGCTATAATTATTATATGTCCATGCATTGATAAATAAACTCATTTGTTTTACAATTCCAAAGGGACGGAACTAAATATCACTGACCCAGGACCCTAACCCAGACTTGCTCTGTACTCCCAGACTAACTAAGGAACATCATGGGGCATACTGGGGTCTTGAGTTTACCTCTTGCTATGTCTCACAGCCCTCGTCTCCTGATTCAGAAACCTCATAGAAAGCTGCCTGAGGCTTTTCAGGTGGTTCTGAACCATTGCTAATCAGGGGTGATGTTGCCTCTTATAGACCGGCCACACCTTGGAGTGGCAGGGAAGTCAGATTGCAAATCTGTACCTCTAGGCTTCATAACATCCCTAACGGATCTAAGAAGGATAAAATACAGGGTTTTATCTACTGTGTACACACACACACACACACACACACACACACACACACACATATACACACAGAGGTGCCTCTGGGTGCCTGCAGGGCATTGGTCCTGGGACTCCGAAGATGCCAGACATGCAGATGCTCAAGTCCCACCTATAAAAAATTCCCCTACAACCTGTCACATACCCGATACCTCTTAAACCAGGAGTGATCAACCCATGCTTGCGACTGCATGGACTCTCAACAGAAAATTGCCAACTTACTTGAAATGTTATGAAACGTTTATGTGTGTGATCTTTTCGATTTATTTTTATTTTTACTTTTTGGTCAACTGTTGAGTGTGAACTTTGAAGAGAAAAAGGCAGCCCTGGGATGCCATGTGAGGTAGCAGGTTGGGCACCTTTCTTTCAGCCATCTTCCCACTAGTTGTCAGAGTTAAGGTGAGGTAAATAATACTCAGTGGGAGCTGCTCCTCTATTGTTTAGTTAGTAAAGACAAGGAAGCAAGTCTATATGTTCAGGGCAACTGTAATTTTTCCCCATAATATCTTCCCTCCTAGGTGGTTGAATCTGAAGACTGAAATATACAGATTCAGAGTGCTGAGTACATACATGTGTAATTTGCACACACCTTTATATGCATATATGATCATGTATCTATAAACATAACTACACACAGAAAATACACGTAGGTATGTACATATATGCAACACACACATGCACACACACACTCACATGTGTGTATGTGCAATTCTTTCCCTGAGGTAGTACCTAGTTGTAATCCATAATCTTCTCTCATATGCTATAATTCTGTGTGACTACCCAGTCATCCTCAGTGCTCTGGTGGCATCTGTCAGGTGCTCTTCATGTGCCTGGGATGAGCAGCCATCAAGGGAACATACCTTTCTGTCAAACTGATGATTTATTCAAAGCCCAGAATGAGTGATACTTTAGGACTCATAAGTTCTCCCCACCACGTTGAGTATGGGCTAACAAGCTGGAATAGCTCCAGGGTAAGCATGCTGGGTAGCGTATCTGTGAAGTTAATACAGAATCACCCGGGAAGACAGACAAGATGGATCATCTAAATCAGGTCGGCCTTTGTGCATGGCTGTAGAGGATCACCTTTCCTTGGTGTGAAACCATACAGCCCATTGCGGATGCCACCATCCCCTAGGCAGGAGTTCCTTAGCTGGAAGAATAGAGAAATTGAGCTGAACCCAAGAAAGCAAACAAGCAAGGCAGAAAAGCATTTCTTCTGTCTGCTCTTCACAGCTGTTGCGATGTGACCAGCTGCTGAAGCTCCTGCAGTCGTGACTTCCCTCCACAGCGATGCACCGTGGCCTGGAATCGTGAAACAAACCCACTCTCCCCGACGTTCCTTGCCAGGGTGTTTTATCATGGCAACAGACCTGAAACGGGAATGAGTGACCAGAGTTTCCTTCAATTACGTGCAAATGCCAAGTGTCTCTGTCAGAGAAAAATCCCAACCGTTGTCAGAATGCACCGGAATAGCATGATTAGGCAGAAGCACGTGGGGAGGTGGACAGAGATAGCCTAGTAGAGATGAGACGCGCTCACGTCAATTCAGAGACAGACGTGGATCACTGCAGCAGGTTCGCATCACCCCGAACTCCAGCTCAGCAGCTGTGGATGTAGCAATTACAGCTCCCGCAGTGCCAACCAACAACAGTGTGTTCACCCAGCTCTCGCGCACCGAGCACTTTGTACCTTCTAGAAAGCTTCCCGTCTTCCAGCATATGCTTTGCGTGTAAATGTGGCCATGTCTGGATTTCAGAACATCAAGGGGAAATGTTTGCATATTAGAAAAGAAAGCAAATGAATTTATGAAATAAATGACTGGAATCTGAAGTCCCTGCAATGTCATTAGGATTATTCAGATTTTGAATCACCACAGACAGGAATTCCATCATAGCCCACTGCATGCATAAACACTTGTTTGCACATGCTGTGCAGAGTAGCATGTCCTTACACCTTATTTGATTAAGCCCACAGTGAAGTTCTTGCCAGGCCTTATTCTCCCAGGGCATTATCTGTGGCCATCAGAGAACACTTCTTGTGTCTATCTTGGGGACAGTTCAAGTACCCACATGCCGTGCAGGGAGCAGGTGTGACCGTTGTGTCCAGAAGAGGATTTCCCAAGGTGTGAACATTTCCCATGACATCCTGGGATATCCCAGAATGCACCACGCCATCCTCCTTTTTCTGGCACGGGCTTTCCGTGTGAATCAGAGCTAGGAACACGCAGGCTTCCTGCCACGCAAGTCTCTGTCGTGCCTGTTTGCAAATTCAAGTGCTATTTTTAAAACGTGTGCCTAGGGTCTCGAGTGTAGTGGGCTGAGCTGGTAAAAATAATAATAATAATATTCAGCTCAGCACTTTGGCAAAGAGCACTCTTACGAGACAGACTCATTTATTTACCTTCCCAGCTGGAAAAGACACATGGAGGTACGCAGCCAAGAAGAGGAGGAACAAATGGAGAGCGGGGAGCAGGGTTTGGCTCCTGCTATATTGATTTTGGCAAAAATGCCACATGAAAAATTATGCCTCAGATAAAAATAAATTATAATCTACAAGTATTTGAATGAGAAGGGTTCCCTGTGAGAACTTAATAAATGAATGCTAATTCAGTTACCAGTTTGTAGCCGTGAAACATAACCAGTCACGTTATTCCGTGTAGCTTGTTTTGGAAAAGATTGCATAACCCATAGAGCCATCCTTCACAAAGTGCATAAAAGTGTCGGCATATATATAATTTATACAGCGTATGTTAGTTATGGTCTGTTTAATAGTATTTAATGCTGTCGCATGACATCATTCTTTCATTTACCCATTGGAAAAAAAATAAAAAGACCAATCAAAAGCACTTTATAGTGTAAGAAATATGCTTATTGAATTTGATAAAAATTGTAGGAGACAATAAACAGATTCGCTGGGGGAGGTATCTTTTTAAAGATTTTTGAAGAGTTACTGTGGCGGAGTACGTGCAGTATTTACACTGCAGTTATTTTAATCATAATTTACTTAGGATGTGTGTGTTATCTAATAAGCTGTTAATGTGCCTTCAGCAATTCATTTTGCCGACAGCACAGTAAATTGCTGCATAGCCTTGGCCCTTTATTAGTAGTAATGATTAAATCCAGTTTTAGTTGTACTTACTACATTCTCTCCACTGCCTACAGGGCATCCCTATGGGGTGGGGTAAAGAGAAATCAACGCCTCTATCCTTAATCTGTCCATCTTTTAACCAAAATGTCTTTTGTGTATTTTAAGCAGAATATATCCCACCTCTCTCTGTCTACAGGCTTGTGTGTGTGTGTGTGTGTGTGTGTGTGTGTGTGTGCATGTGCACGTGTGCTACATGAAGTGGTTAAGATGCTGTAGAGGAGCAGGACTCAGTGTTTTAAAATGTTGTATTGAGTAAAATATTAGCCATGCTCAGATCGTAAAAACACTGGATAAAAGAAAATCTTCCCTCTGTAATTGTGTGTGAATGTTGGGGTGGTAGTGGTACATGTATGTGTGGATGCATGTGGAGGCCAGAGACAAGTTCATGGATCATTCCTCAGCTACTGTCCACCTTGTGTTTCTGAAGCAGCATCTCTTACTGGACCAGAGATCCCCCGTTAGACTTGGCTAAGTGGTCAGAGAGTCACAGAGATCTGTCGGTGGTCCTCAGTACTTAGATACAAGCATGTATCACCACACCCGGCTTAAAACCTTCTTTTGCCACTCAGTGTGTGTGTGTGTGTGTGTGTGTGTGTGTGTTTGTGTGCACGTGCATGTAAGTGTGTATATGCGTGTGTGTGTACATGTGTGTGTGTGTGTATGTATGTAAAATCCTATAAGAAGCCATCCCAGTATTCTTCTTTGTTGCTGTGATAGCACACTAACCGAAATCTACTTGGGAAAGGAAGGATGAACTCCATCATGAAGAGAAGCCATTGCAGGAACTCAAGGCAGGAACCTGGAGGCAGGAACTGAGACAGCAGCCATGGATGAACCCTGCTTTACTGACTTTTTCTACGTGTCTTGTTCAGTCTGCTTTCTTACAACACAGAGGATCACCTACCTAGGGTTAGTACCACCCACCATGGGCAAATTAATCATCAAATGTCCCTCAGGCTTACCTATAGGCCAGTTTGATAGAGGCAGTTCCTCAATGAAGGGTCCCCTTTTCTCAGATATGTTTAGATTTGTGTCAAGTTGACAAAAGCTAACCAGCACAGAAGCCAAGGATTGACATCAGATATAGGGTCAGAGCATCTTCCCATGTTAAGTGTGTGGGGGAATCCTCCTAGGGTGTGACTGGACATCGACACTACAAAGCCAGCAGGGCACACACAGTTTCTATGAGATGGGACATAGAAACTGAAGTCTCAAACTCACGTGTTTCATCAACTCTGTCTTCTTCCAGTTCCGGAGACAGTGCATCTGCTATATCATAGTTTGGGTCTACACATTTGCCAAGAACAGAGTGTCTTGGAACCTCATTTTATCTCCAACTGGGGGTCCTTTCCTCTAAGCTTGGTTTCTGTCCACACGTCTGTACTTGGCCTTCAGTTGTTGGAGGGGTATTGTGAAAAACAGCCCACCAAGACCGAAGGAGTACTTCAGGGCTTTCCAAAGCCTTCCTCACTGCCTTCACAGCCCACTTGCGGGGCTCTTTTTGGACTAGGGAGCAGCTTTGCTTATGTCTTGGGTTCCAAAGACAGCACCCCATTTGAGGTGGGAACAGGGGTGTCTGCAAGTCCCACCCCTATTCTGTCAGCCTGCCTGGATAGCAGCCCTATAGACCACCGGGGTCCAAGGTGACTTATGGACTAGTCCACAGCCTATCACGGGAAAATTGGGGCACGGGCCCTTGGTCCTTTGATCCTCCAGAAGCTTCTCCCACATCTTTGTCGACCTTGTTTTGTGTCTATCTGCCTTTTCTTCCCTTATCCAGGCTGAGTGAACACTTTGCACCTGCTTAGGGCTCCCCAATTCTAGGTAAGTTTCCTCTGCCCTATTTCTCACCATGGCTACCCCCATCTTCTCCCGCCCTCCCTCCTTTCTCTACAATCCAGATGTTCCAGAACTAAATGTCATTCCTGTTGGGTCCTGCTGAGTGCAAATTTGGAAATGTGGGCTAATGGGGGATCCTGAGTTAATGGCTTCCCTGCCCATGTAACACTTGGCAGAGCTTTTTAGACATACTACTTAGCCTAAAGGAGGATGAGAAGGGTGCAGTTTCTTGTTCAGAGTCAGACTGTTGGGTGGGGGTCAGAGATCATTAAGAAGGCCTTTCAACATCTCTGAACTCATAGGGGTGTGGTGGCCCATCTGTGCCATCAGCGAAAGGGTTGCAGAGGGAGATTTTTCATTTACCCCCAGAATCTCCCACTTCTTTCTTAGCTTATATGGCTCCACGCACAGGGCATAAGGCCAGAGCATCATCAAGTGTCCACAATCTCACGATGGTAAGTTTGGACATCAGTGTCTACTTTCCAATCTGATCCTGAGCCTGCCTGGCTCATGTCCTTAGGGAAGAGCCATCGAATGCTTCCTTTCATTGCAGAGTGGTGGCAGTGCCAGCTTCCTGGGATGCTGCAGAGAGGAAGCTGGGGGCACACTGCTGGTACATTAGCAGAGTAGACCAGAGCCTATGTGATGTCCTTGGATGGCTTCAGTCACTGGAGAGATAACCTGTAAGGCAGAAATCTGGAAGGAACCTCAAACAGGCTCCATTTTTGTCTAAACACTGTTCAGTATGGGGTTGTCTTTCTGGCTACGTAGCTGACTCCAGGAAGTGACCTGGACTTTGCTAGGAGGTCAGAAAGCACCAAGCTCAAAAGAGAAGCTAGAGAAGGTAATGAAGTTTAGGTCCTGGGGTTGACTAGGCCTCGGAAGCTTTGTCTCCGTCTCTGACACCTTATTTTCTCTTGGTGGTGGTGTGGGGGCTTCCCCTTGATGCTGCTTCTAAAATATGACATGCAACCTCTACAGGAACTGCAAAGCCTCATGAGGTAATTCTAGGGTTTTGTTTGTTTGTTTATTTGTTTTTGTTTTGTTTTGTTTTGTTTTGTCTTTTGGATAAATTGCCTGGGGAGTTATCAAATCTACCTGCTACCTCTGAGGAGACCCTTAAACAAACCAATCACAGGCTGTGAAACTGAGTGAGTCTGAGAGGCAGGGTCTTCGCCGCTGCCACTCAGCATCCTCTCTGTAGCCAGAACACAACCCTACACCTTTGAACTGGAAATCTCACAGCTTACTGAAACCCTCAAATAGAACCGGAGCTTCCTGGCATTTCCAAAGATCTTTCCTGTTCGCCCACACGGTCCTAGGGAATGATTACTTTTCTAAGTGTGTGGTCACAACGTAGACCCGATTAATAGCTGGAGGTCTGGAGATCTCTTTGCTGCCTCAGCCTTTTCCCTATGCTTCCTCTGGCTCAGGCCCAGGTTGGTTGCTGATTTCATAGACTTCATGAGTAGTAAAAAGATAGCTTTTTATTTTTTTATTACCTCTCCTGGCTAAATTGATCTCTTTTCCTCAGAGACTTCTAGAAATAGGTAGCTTATGAAAACAGGCTAAACAGTGGCTGTTGGGGATGCAATCGGAGTGGAAAGAGGTAATCCCTCCCGGAAAGCCACGGAGCAGCAGGAAGTGTTCCGGCACACGAGGTTCATAGGAACTTCAAATACGTTCTCATCTTTTTACCTGGTCTTAGAAGTCAAAAATGTTGTTTGACAGATTTTTTTTCCCTGCCCATGTTTTTTTAATTTTCCCTCTAAACAAAAGCATATGATATATTTTGGTAGAGCCGTCTGTCATCAGATGTTTAATTTTCCGTGGTTCATCCTAAATTGTCCCTAGTAGCCAATCCCTAGTGCAGTGATTCATCTAAAACAAAGCCATTTCCCGGAGGCCCCCACAGCATCTCTGCTCGGCTCTCTGGCCAGGTCAACAAATGCACCTGCTACTCCAGAAGGGAAACAAGGCCACCCAAACCATCTTTGTGACATAGGACTCCAGTGTTGCTTTGGCTAACACTCTGCAAACAGCGTTCCCCAAAGAAAGGGGAGGGGGGAATCTTGTTCCCCAATGTTGGAAGGTAGACAACTAGCAGGGTGTTTTTAATTACCCGGATGCTCAAGCAATGAGTGGAGTCAGCTGACAGTTGCCTTCAATATGCAGACTACAAATTATTAGTGCATGAAAATGGCTTCCAAGTTCTGTGGCTGGGTCTAGTAATTTTGGATATTTTCCATGCTATTACTGCCTGCTCCATATACCTTTACTGGTTCTTTTTGAGATTAGCTTAATGGCATTCTGCAGAGAGGGACTACCTACTGAGAGGAGTGCTTGCCTGGGAAGATGGACCGAGTCCCCACTGAGAGGCACTGATTTGGCACAGAGAGATGCCTTAGCATTAATTTACTCGAGTATCACATTATTCAAAACAAATAACGGAAGGCTTTTGAGGAGTCAGAGTCAATATTTGCATTCAACATTTTGGGTCTATTAATACACATCCCAGGTTGAGAAGGGCTGGGGCCCTGCCATATTGTGCCAAGGCAGTCATACATCCTGTGCTGCCACAGGTATTTCCCCTCAGGCATTAAATGTTGTTTCCCTGCCCTGAAATGTCTCTCAGTCCCCATTACGTTTCTCCAGTGAGCCCATCATTCCCTTACAGCTCCACTTAGTGGGTGTGTGATGTCCTTGTCCTGCTAGCAGCCTCTTGCATGCAGTGGGATTTCTCTGTGGAGACTGATTCCTTGGGGATACAGACTTGGAAAATGGAGCTCTGTGTAATCCCAGGGAGACTGGAAAACATGTCAAGGTCATGCTGCTCACAAAGCTGTTGTCACCCAGGAGGCCGATCAGAGCAAACTGAATCTCCAGGATCCCCACAGAGGACTCACTAGAACTCCCGACTCTGCCGTGCCTGGATCGACATTTATCCATTGCTCCCGTGTGGGGAATCGCTGTGACTTAGATAAGTGTCTGTCAAAGGTCCACATGTTCAGACTTGATCTCCAGGGTGGATCTGTTGCTATTAAGAGGCAGAATCTTATAGGAGGTCTTTATGCCATTAGGGGTGTGCCCTGGCAGGTGGCTATGATGCCCTTTTTCCTTGTTCTCTTTTGCTGCCCACAAAATAAGATGGGCAGCTTTTCTCCACTATCAAGTGTTGCCTCTCCATGGGCCGAAAGCAGTGGGACTTGCTGCTCCTGCCCTGGAACATGAACAGCCCTTTCTCTTCAAATGCACACTATCTAGAGTACTTTGTTATAGTGATTGGAACCAATGTGCAGAACACAGACTACCCTCAGTAGGGAATAAGAGACCATGGGATATTCTGACCTGGGGGGTGGGGGGCGGTCCTCTGTAGCACTCACTGCTCAACTTGCTCCACTGTGTAACCATGTACACTTGTCGTCCTGGAGCAAAATGACTAAGCACTGGACACCCAGGGGTGTTACCTCATTTCACTACTCTCTGGGGCCATTGGTGGGGGTACCCGACTCTTTGACACTCTGTGGCCTCTGAATGTCTACAACTAACCCATTCTGAGATTATGCAAGGGACAGAGTCAATGCAAATTCTTCCTTTAATTCTATCCTCCTCACTATTCAGCATCATGCAAGGACCAAGAGTCCTAGAGAGGAAAGAGAAAGCAGTGTTAATTCTATGAAGGGCTCTCCAGTCCCCCTTCATAAAGACAGGCCAATTTCCATTTGAAAAGCTTGGTTGTTAATGAGCCCTATTCTCCTAGCCTATCACCCCACAAGCAACCAGGCTGCTTTGAAGTCAACACAGTCTATTCTTGGTGAAATAAACCCCTCAGAACAAAGGGCAGCTCAAGTGCTAATGGCAGAAGCCCAGGCTTGGCCTCACTGCAGAGCTGCTGGCCTGCCCAGGGGACAGTGGTCTTGACCTTTAGGAATCTCCTTGAGCAGGCAGGATCCTGGCCTGCTCTTATAGGTCCCCCAAGCAGAGCTGTTTGTTTTTTTTTTAAAAAAAGGGTATCCACTTGTTTTTCTCCTGGTGTTCAAGAGCCCCAGGTGAGAGGGTATTTTTGGGGGGCTGATCAAATTTTCCTTTCTTCAAATATCTTTTATTCATGGGAAAAATAACATGGTTATATATTTAGTGGGCCAATAGTGTTGGCTGCATCTGAAATAAATATTTTCTGCCTATAATTTTGGCAAATTGGGACTGGGAGGTAGTTCAGTTGTGAAAGTTCTTGCCTCACAAGCCAAGTTTCACCTCCAGAACCCATGAAGCAATGTTTGATGTGGTGGCATGTGTTTGTAATCCCAGTGTAGATGAGGAGGAGGCAGAGGAGCGACTGACGCTCATTGACAGTTAGCCTAGTAGCACTTGGTAAAATCTAAGCCAATGAGGGTGGACTGTTTCTGGCCTACACACACACACACACACACACACACACACACACACACACACACACACACACACAGCTGTCAGCAAATCACAGTGAATAGCAGGCCATGGAGAAATGAGTGCCTGTCCAGCTGTCTTCTTTGGTTAGGAGAATTTTGGCTTCAGGTGTTAACCGATGTGATGTAAATCTCACTTCCATTGCATCTCAATATCCAGGCTTCTCTGAATACAGGGGAGCAGAAAGAGAGTGGGGTGCCCCCTACTCTGAGCAAGAAGGAATTTTCTCAGCTGAACTGCTATAGTGCCTGCCTCGGTTGCTACCAGAATGGCTTAGAAACCTATATACAGCCAGCTGGCGTGGACAATTCTGTATTTTGTCAATTATGTTTTAAATAAACGCTGATTGGCCAGTAGCCAGGCAGGGAGTATAGGTGGGACAACCAGACAGGTAGCAGAGGTGGGTCAATGATAACAGGAGAATTCTGGGAAGGAGGAAGCCCATTGCTCCCCAATCCTGTCCAGACACAGAAGAAGGAAGATGTGACCTGCCCTGCTGAAAAGGTACCAAGCCATGTGGCTAACATATACCAGAATAATGGGCTACTATAAGTTATAAGAGTTAATAAGAACCCTAAGCTAATGGGCCAATCAGTTTATAACTAATGTAGACTTCTTTGTGATTCTTTGGGACTAAATGGCTGGGGAACCAGGCAGGACAGAAACCCCAACAAGCAGGACCTCATGTTATAGCCAGCAACCACTCACTCACTTCTGGTTCAATCAGATGGTCCTCAGGAAGGCAGGAAGGGTTTGGAAAACCCATTTATGCAGCATCTTTTAATTGATGCTAAAAATTAAACTCAGGTTTTTCAGTTACCCAGCTCCTTAAATTCTATGGTGAAGAGAAATATTCATAACTCTAGTGACAATGAGAGGGAGAGATAAGCCATGCAGAAACAGCGTGTGTCAATCACAAAGGGGTACCAAATATGAAATACCAGGAACTTGGATGTCTGTTACCAGTGAGGAAAAAATGCTGCTCTTTATAATGTAGGGAAGTCTGAAATTTCCTTACTAGATGGGAAAAAAATGTGTGTTCTCATTGACCCAGAAAACTGTGTGTGCTGGTATTAGCCCACCACAAAGAAATTCTATCCTGTCTATCACAATCATGAACACTAACTCGTCTCCACCAGTGCTCATGCCTATCAGACTGTGTTCCAGGCTTCTAGCTCCAGAAATACACGGTCTCAGGCAGCAATACCACCATTCCTCTACAGCTTTAGTGAGCACAGTCTGTCTGTGAGGCCTCTGTGTGTCTGCTGCCGTGAAGAGCCAACATGCCTCTCTCCTACTTTCTGTACCCTGAATCATCCCCTTTCCTTCAAGGGTGGAAAAGTGAAGAAATTTCTACCAAGAACTTTGCCCATTCTGGTGCTTCCAGGACTTGAATTTGTTGCTTTTCTCTGGGTCCTTTCCCATGGACCCACCCACTCACTGCCCTGGTATGGAGAAGCCCTGTTCACAGGTGAGTTGTGCTGTCTTATAAACTTCATATGAATGAAACCCTGTATTATCTACTGCTTTTGCTTTAGCCTCTGGCTTCTTGAGCGCCATAACATTTCTATGAGGTTTTTCTGTGTTATATGTAGGAATAATGTCCATCTTTAAATTACTGTGAAATAGTTTATTGTCTGAAAAATTCCAGCTATGCATTTTTGTTGGTGGGACACCTGTGATTTTCCCATTTATTTATTTACTATTGCTACTTTTCCTGCCAAGCTCATTCTCTCCCTGTCCTCTGGTGAATATGTGGGTGCATTTCCGTGTGAATACACGTGAGAGGGGGATTCCTGGGTCATAGAGTGTATGAATGAGTGTAGCTGGACAAACAGCTACGTTATCTCTAGCAAGCGGTGACACGAACTGCTTGCTTCAGGTCTTGTTAGTACTTAGAACTGACCGTGTTTCCTCCTTCTATTCTGACAAACAGTAGTGCCTATGGTTTTATACTGTAATTCTCTCGGGACTAACTCTACTGAGCATCCCTTGGGCCACTGTACTGACCTCGTTTCAGTCATTTCTCTATCGTGCCTACTGAATAGCCCATCTAAGACATTATCTCAGCACAACAGTTAATAGATTGTCAATGTACTGGGATTTTGAATCAGCTGGGGGCACATCACTAGATGTGCCTAGGAGGGAGTTTCCAGAGAGGAGGAAAGGTCCACCTTGAACATGGACCACAAACACATCACGTGAGTTGAAAGTAAGAAAGGAAGCTGAAGCCCTCCATTCCACCTCCCTCTGCTTCCTGACAGTGTGATGACCATGTGACCAGCTGCCTCCCGCTCTTACTGACACTCTAGCTGATGGTTGTATCCTCCAACTGTGAGTCAGAATACCACCCTTCCCGAAGTCGCTTCTATCAATTATCTTGTCGCAGCGGTAAGGATACTAAGTGACGCACTGTTTCTATTCTTTCACTTTTTGTTACTCTTTTAATTTGATTCTCTCTTGCAGTTTTGACCTCCATCAAAGGAACTCCTTTTAATATGCTTCTTAGCTGTTGGGTTAAACCTTTTCACCCAGCATACCTCAGTGGTTTGGTTTTCTTTAGTGTCCACAAGTGTTTTCTTAATTAAATTAAAATTTTTCAGTAATTATAGATTCATACACAATTATATGAAAAAAAAACCCTCAGGAAAATGGTGGATACCCTTCTCTTAGTGTCCTATAAGTAACAACATGTTTCAAAACTATTGTGTATGGCAAAGATTTGGGATCATTACTTTAAATAAAACCAGAGACAACAACAGCAAGCTACTGCACATTCTTTTCTATATGGGAGCTAAATGTGATCTGCCAAAATGGAGAACAGTGGCCAGCAAAGGTGGGGAAGGGAGGTAGAGGGGAAGAGGAGATTGGAAATGGACATACACATAGTCAGATTAAACTCTGGTGTTCACAACAGAGGAATGATAGACTGTTATACATTGTGTGAAAATATGGGAGGAACAGGAGGGCTCCAACTAGAAAGAATTGTCAAGGTGAAGAAAGCACTAATAACCATGATGTATTCATGAATACTGTATACCTGAATTGAAATACCACTCTGAGCCCGTCAGTATGTACAATTGATGTGCGTGAGTTAATTGCAAACTGGACGCCAATGCAGAGATAGCCAAGACACATAGCATCCACTCCTTTAATCAAGGATCCTTCTTGGTGATCTTCAGTAGCCACACTCACGCAATACCTTGTTCCCCCCATCCTTGGTTGCTCACAACTCTTTTCCACTTCTGTAAGTCTGTCCTCCAGAAGCACTGAGCTCACGGCAAGCTTTCTGCCTCAGCCTCCTAGGTGCTGGGATTATGGATCTGAGTAGTTATCATCACTTGCCCATATTGCTTTTGAGTTTTTTTTTTTTTTAAACTTGCCTAAATGTAAGTGAATGGTCTCTCTGACAATGAACTTTGTATGTGGTGGAAGCTGAGTGGCAAGCTTCATTTTTTCCCCCACCTTGTTGTACACCAACACGTTTCTGCAATGGTTGTCTTACTCCACCTCTACCAGGCATTACGTTTAACACAAAACCATATGTATATGTGACACGTAGACATAGGACATACAGCTATGCATTTGTGATTTTGCATAGCTGATTTTGTTCTGAGCCTTGTTCACAGTTTCAGAAAAACATTAAAACTGGTTTGTCAGTTTCATGTCCAAACCCCTCCTGACAGTCTGAGACCCAGATTTCCTCAGCTCTGCAGAGACGGCAGGATTGACCCACTGAGTAGAGGCTTGCTGTGTGTGGTGTAGGTGTCCACCTCTCCCGTCCTGTGTCACCTCACTGCGGGATGCTGCGCTGATATTTGGGCAGATTACTAATCTCTCAGTAGATTTATCAGT
Source organism: Dicrostonyx torquatus (assembly GCA_028555095.1). Classification (NCBI taxonomy): domain Eukaryota; kingdom Metazoa; phylum Chordata; class Mammalia; order Rodentia; family Cricetidae; genus Dicrostonyx; species Dicrostonyx torquatus. The sequence goes on along the minus strand of JAQHUG010000118.1, from coordinate 2,098,365 downwards.
AGATTTATTTATTTATTTATCTCAGCAGATTTATTCTATTTATGACTTTTTGGTGATACTCAATTAGATCCACAGAAATTAATTTTTAGGTTGTTTCTAATGTAGAGAATGCAGTTTTGATTTCCACTGTGCACTAACCTGAAGCACAATTAATAAAAGATCAGAGACAGATATTAGTGTTCAGCCTTAAGATCCGAAAAGCAAAGCAGCTAGCCACTGGCTCTTACCTCGACCTCAGTCTGAAATGGCAATTCTGCCTCCATGAATCTCAGAATGAGACTGTCTGAGAGCTGTGTCCTTCCATTTTATAATCCCCTGTAGGGCTGGGATTAAAGGTGTTCACCACTGGAACTAAAGGCACGTACTGATCAGTTTCTATAGCAACCAGTGTAGCTACTGGGATTTAAGGTGTGTGTTACCACTGCCTGGTCTGGAAGGCTGACTAGTGGGGCTGTTTTACTCTCTGATCTTCAAACAATCTTTATTTATTAAAATATAAATGAAATGCCGATACACTAACCCTGAATCTTTGACAAATTGAATTATCAAATCTAATTAGTCCATAATAGTTTCTCAGTATATAATTATGTTGCCTGAAAAGTGGTTTTGTTTTTCCCTTTCTAACATATCTTTATTTTTCTTGTCTTATTACAGTGTCTAGGGTGTCTAGTGCAGTACTGCGATGATAATGATAATATTAAATGTTTTTGTCTTTTTATTGATATCAGGTGTTTGGTTTCAATATTTTATCAATAAGCACAATCTTTGATCTGTATGTATGCATTCTTTATCTAATTAAAGAAACCCCTTCCAGTTTGTTGGATTTTCATGACAAGTTAATATTGAATATTATTGAATTCACTTTCTGCATCTATGACAATCATTTCAAGTTTTGCATTTATCTTATAAATTGGATCACTGATTTTCAAATTCTAGATAAAACTTGACCTTCTAAAATCCCATATAGGGGGTTGGCATCTATGCTACTGTTTGGTGTAGATGTTAAAATGGGAACTTGCACAAAGTTCGGCTATGTTTTCTCACCTTGTGAATGTCTCAAAGGGAAGTGCTCCCTATTGGCTTTGGTGGTACACACTTATAATGCTAGCACTTGGAAGGCTGAGACGGGAGGATTGGTGAGGGTTTGAGGCTAGCCTGTACAACACAGTGCATGTCAGGTCATCCTGGGCTAAAGAAAGAGTGGGACGTTATAGTGGAATTAATAAATTAATCAGTCACAATTAATTATTATGACTAAAAATAATTATTATGATCATAATTAATAATGGACTTATTAATCATAATTAACCAATTAATTAATCTTTCAGCAAAAAAGATAAATACTTTATCACTAAGATATCAATTGCCACTTTTGCCCATAAATTTAATTTAAATCCTTAATTTAAAGAAACAATTGACAGGTGGTGTATGTGTGTGTATTTTAAGACAAACTCTCACATCATCCAGGATGATCTCAAACCTGCTATGTAATTCAGGATAATCTTGAATTCCTCACTTTCCTGCCTCCACCTTCCAATGCTGGAATTACAAATGCGTACCACACTTGTTTTCTGGGGTGCTGGGTGGAACACAGGACTTTTTACACTCTGGGCAAGGTCTCTATCAACTGAGAGGCTTCTCCAGCCAGACCATTTCTACTCTTGCCAATCCGAATATTTGTCAAACCTTTTCTCTAAAGACAGATTGGACCAGCCTGTCATTTCGAGGGGAAAAAAAAAACCACTAAAAATATTTTTCTTGCCAGTGACAGAGCACAAATATTTAAGCCAAATTAAAAATTTTGGAAAACTTTCACTCAGTGCCTAGTAATTTGTGCTGCTGGTTTGCTGGGAGTCCCGGGTTCCCTGGTTCACTAGGATTTTGTTATTCACATTGGAGTTTGCCCACATAAATTGTCCCAACCAACTACTGGCTTGTTGGTGTCCTAGGACATTTTATTTTTATGATGATGACATAGGTAGAGTTATTGGTGAAGGCCATAAAATAATGTAAAAGAAATGCTGGCCTTGGAAAGACCTACACAAATTGGTTAACTCGTCCGGTGCTGATGAACCATTGTGTGCCTTGAAACTCATCCATGGGAGAGAGGCCCATTCGGTGAGTCAGAATGACCAATTTGTTATTTACCATGGAAGAAAGAAGTTATGTCTTTAAAAATAGACTGCTAGGTCTTCTGTCTATCTAGGCACCTTTGAGAGAGTTCTTTCGGAGTCTTGGGGGGGGAGCTGCGACCTTCTAGCCTGCAGCTGTCTGCACAACAGCCTCCTTCCCTTCTTCTGCTGCCCCCTTGGGTGAGTTTCTTCTTAGTTGGGTGTTTGCTGAGAGATACTTTTGGAATGGCTTCTCTTAGAGGTTTCTTGGCTGCTCCCTCAGTAACTCTGTTCCTCATTTTCTTTACTTTTCTGACTTTGAAATAGTCAGAAGTTATCACGGTGGTCCCCCTTTCTTTGTCTTCCATCTTCCTGTGGCTGACCATTTTGAATGGACCTCCACCTTCTCGCAGGTTCATCCTGCCTAGGTTTGGAGGGCATTGTGTGGAATGTGAGCTACCCACATTTAATAGGTGCAACCTTTAAATGTGGCTTCTGACCTGAGCACACAGACCACAAACCCAGCCCTGGTCAGGACTGATCACCCGGGCAACCTCCACAAAGCGCCCGTACAGTGCCAGTGCAGCTTGTTCCAGAGAGCCCCTGGGTGCCAATACCCCATGGTTACTGTTCAGAAACTTCATCTGCCAGGTTTCTGTCTAGGAAGGAAGAGTTTACATGGTTCCCCAACAGAGACACAAAAACCCTTTTCTTTTCACAACCACATGTCTCTGTGAAGTTGGACTTTCTATACTTAAGTGAGAAAGATTCCCGAAAGACACAGCCGTGAACCTGAGAGTTCAACTGTCTTGAAATAAGTTAACTATCATAGAAATTTTAAGAATGTGGAACAATGTTGCCATTTTCCCCAGCTTGTAATGAAAATGAAATTATTTTCTTAAAATGATGTTACTTATGTTGACATGGGACATATTTGTTACTGTTATTTCAGCAAAAAAAAATCTTTAAAAGCTTAAGTTTAGGTTAGGGTGTGTCAAACAAGGAGAGATGTCACTGACATAAATGGAAGTTTTTTGAATCTTTAGTAAAATTTGCACTATTAAAAGCTCTACCCATGATCAAAATATTTTGGCAATTTGGGCTTAGATAATAACTTTTCTGGTTTTTATGTTCCTGAGATACATGCATATACATTCAAGTCTTTCTAGGCATTACTCTAAAAATTTTGACAAATCTTATTTTTTATTGATTACATATCCATTCTATACAGCTAAAAGCTTCATAAAGATATTTATGTCCAAACGTATCATGTAATTGGCCCATATTCACCTAGAGCATCTTCCCTCTGACTACTCTCCTGTCCTCACTCCTTCCCTGGTCTTATTAATTCCCTTACTTCTTCTGATAGCTTCCTTCTGTTTTCATGTCGTGTGTGTGTGTGTCTATGTATGAGCTAGAAACCCCGAATGAGGATAACTATTCAATGTTTTCTTTCTTAGGCTTGGTTTTATTGCTTAATATAGGATACCCAGTTATATCCATTTTTTTAGCACATGACATGGTTGTATTCTTCATGGTTAAAAAAATCTTAATATGTATATGTTCCATATTTTAGTTATATGTCCATCTGTTGGCGGGACATTAGTCTGATTCCATAACTTGGCAGCTGTGACTAGTGATGTTTTCACATGGATTTGCAAGAACTTCTGTGGAATGCTGAATCCTTCAGGCATATAGTTTTGGAGAAATACAGCTGTGTCATATGCTAGACCTGTTTGGTTTTTGTTCTGGAACCTCCATACTGATTTCCACAGTGGCTGGACCTATTTGCTTTCTCTTTGGCAGTGAATAAAATATTCCTTTTCCTCACAAGCCTTCGCTGTTGTTAGTTTCTTACTGATAATCTTCTCTATAGGTTGAGATGGAATATCAATGAAGTCTTCGTTTTCGTGACCCTGTCAGGGATGTTGAACACTTTCCCCTGTCTTTTTTTGCCATTCATCTTTCATCTTTTGAAGACTCCTGCCAGTCATTGCCCCACTTATTGACTGGTTGTTTGGTTTGGGAATATTTGTTCTTCTGAGTTCTTTATTTTAAATTTTTTTTATTGTTAAAAGCAAAATTTACATTTACTCCCCTTGTTCCCGGCCCTCCCGCTCCCCCACTACCCCACCGCCCTCCCCCTGCTTCCTTAAGATGGTGCAGGATACCCTGCCCTATGGGGAGCCCAAGGCCCTCCCCCCTCCATCTCAGTCTAAGAAGATGTGCATTCTGAGTTCTTTCTATGCGTCAGATGCTACTCTTCTGTTAAGAGCATACATAGCAAAGATCTTTGCCTCCTTCTGTGTCCGCCTCATCCCTTAATAGTTTTCTATTCTGAAATCCTATTAATTTTATGCAAATCCATCTATCAGTTTTTGGTATCATATCATTCATTGATTCCTAGAGTTTTTGGAGAAAGTCCTTCCCCATGCCCAGGTCTTGAGGAGTTTTATGATGTTTTCCTCAGAGTTCCTGGTCTTCTATTCAAGCCTTTGATCAGTTTCTAGCTTGCTTGAGTAAATACATGAGATGAGAGAGGACTGATGCAGACCTAGTTTTACTCATCTGTGTGCCCAGTTTTCCCAGCTGTCTGTTGAGAAGGCTGTGTTCCCCAGTGAATGCTTTGGGGATTTTTATCAAAAGTCAGGTGGTGACTATGGTTTCATTCTGGCTCTTCTACTTTATTTGTTCATCTATCAGGTTTGTTTTATGTTTGTGCTATTCTGTTCATGTTACTGTGGCTCTGTAGTATAATTTCAAGTCAATGCTGCTTTGGTTATTTTGAATCTTTAAATTAAAAAAAATTGCTGTGTGTGTTTATGTGTGAATGTTTGGGCTCACGTGTGCCTCGGTGAAGATATGGCTATCAGAGGACAACTTTGTAGAGTCTGTTCTCTCCTTCTGCTTTAAATGAGCTCTGGATAGGAAGTCAGGCATGTACTAAGTGCTTTTACCCACTTACTCATCTTTCTGGCCTTCAGTTTTGTTCTTATTAAAACAAACACCATTTGTCATATGGGTAAAAGCCATGTAGTTAAGATTTTTAAAAGTTAATTTAAACTATAATGAGTGAGGGCTGTAGAGAGATGGTTCATCGGTTAAGAACACTTGCTGTTCTTACAGAAAACCCAAATTCAATTCTCAGCAACCACAAGCAGCTCAAAATCATCTATAATTCCAAGTGCAGTGGATCTGATGACTTTTTCTGGTCTTCTTAGACATCAGATGTGTGTGGCAATATATACATATGGAGCCAAAACACCTACACACATAAAATAAAATAAATCTTTTTAAAAAGACAATATTAGACACAAGCATGGTAATTCAAATACCAAAGAGGCTGGTCTGGGTTGCATAATGAAACCCTGTATGAAGAGAATAAGCATAAAAAGATAACATTCACCACTAGTCTTTTGAGTGGAATGTTTGTTCCATTCATATTTAATATAACCCTTGTATAAGGGATTATATTCGATCTTTTACTCCTTGTTTCTATTTATTTCTTGTTGGGATATGAAATAATTTTTTATTATTATTTATTTTTATTGTCTCAATGTATCAGTAACATGTTTTTCTTTTTTAGTTTAGTAGTTACACTTAAGATTATTGCTGAGATGACCCCAATCTGGTTGACTTGCATATTATTAGCTCATCAGGATGAACTTCACAAGAGTTAATTTCCATTTCTCCATCCAATGGCGTCAAAGTACTTTAACTAGTTATATACCTTTCTCCCCTTGTACGGTATTTCCCCTTTAAATTTTAATTTTACTCAAATATTTGGGTGTTTTGAGCAACCATTTCTCCATCAGGCTCATGTCCACTCTTACTTTTTCTGGCCTCAGATTCTTCTTGTGTTATTGTAATCCAGCTTGGAGCTACTTTCTTTTTGCCAGAATAATTAATTTGATCTACTTTTTCTGTCTCTGTCTTTCTTTCTCTCTCTTTTATTAAACAATTTGGTGTGTGTTTGATAAATGCACATGTGTATATGTGTGTGTGTGTGTATGTTCACAAATTCAGGTGTACTTGTACCTGTGGGTATATGCGGTGAATCTCTTCTCCACACTGTCTGTCTATCAGTCAATCAATCTATATATCTCATCATCATCATCATCATCGAAATCCAGTCCCATTGCACCTGAGGCTTGTTGTTTCAGTGGTACTGGCTGGCCATCAAGCCCCCAGGATTTTCTTACTTTTGCCTTTTGGTGCTGAGATTGCTAATAAGTGCTTTCCTGAAGATGAAAGTTACAAAATAATTCCACACTAGCTCAGAATTGCATATAATAAAAGATTATTTATTTAGGTGTAGACACACAGATCACAGTCCTCTGCACAAACGGGCAACAGGAACCGAATTCAGAAGCCTGAAGAAAAAGAGTATGAAAGCATGCTTTAATTAGGTATTTATAGTATAAGAGGCCACACCCACGTGGGCTGGTATCTTAAAGGCTACTGACTGAAGGAATTTTTACAACACTTTCCATGACCTTGTTTTCTGTTGGTTTTTTTCATTTTTTAAGATAGTTTTTTTTTGGGGGGCTGGAGAGATGGCTCAGAGGTTAAGAGCACTGCCTGCTCTTCCAGAGGTCCTGAGTTCAATTCCCAGCAACCACATGGTGGCTCATAACCATCTGTCATGAGATCTGGCGCCCTCTTCTGGCCTGCAGGCATACATACAGACAGAACACTGGGTAGATAATAAATAAATAAATCTTTTTTTTTTAAAAAAAATAATTTTTTTTCCTGTGTCCTGGATGTCCTGTAACTTGCTTTTAAAGACCAGTCTGACCTCGAACTTACAGAGATCTGACTGCCTCTACCTCCCAAGTGCTGGGATTAAAGGCTTGCATCACCCTGCCTGACTCATCTTGTCTAACTTTTAAGTGGGTGCTGCCACCTGAACTCAGATCCTCATGCTTGTGCAGCAGGAAATTCATCCATTGAGGTCTGTGTACATATGTGGTATAATGTGTATACATGTACATATGCACATACATTTGTGCACACTTATATGTGTACATGTGTGTCTGTGCATGTGTGAATATGCATGTGCCTGTGTAGTGTTTATGCATGTGTGTATGTACATATGTGTGTATTTGTATGTATGTATGTGTGCATGTATATGAGTTTGTGCACCTGTGCAGTGTGTATGTATTATGTACGTGTGTGTGTGTGTGTGTGTGTGTGTGTGTGTGTGTGTGTGTGTTTGATCGTGGCTACTTCTGCTTCTCAGCCCTTTTTCTTTATTTCCTTTTCCGTGGTTTTCAGCTGAAGCAGTTTTTGGATTTGCTCTTCATCTGGGTTTGTAGAACATCAAGATGGTCTTCTGTCAGATGGAATATTCTCTGCTGGTGTGGCTTCAAATGGCATTTTCGTCGTATAGTTTTGGACATGCATTTTATGTTTTACCCTGTCACAAGTGTCTCTTGTACTGTTTTCTAATTTTTTCCAACGTCCTGTGATCTGTTTCCCACCTCAGGGACCTTCTTTTCTGTTGTCATTGACAGGACTCTTAAACTGGGTGTTTTACCTTCATTCTAATCCTGCCCATGGACCCCACTTCTCTGGGGCAGTTCTCCTCCATTTGTAATAAACACACTTGCTGCACTGAAGGACCAGGATCTTTCTTGGCAACATCTGGGTCACCAATGAGTTTGTTCCTGTGATCATTTCCCCTTGATTTCGATGGTTTATTCCTATCATATACTATGCTTGACATTTTAATCACTGAATGGCAAATCTTACATGTAGAGATACAGTAGTACTTTGGATTCTGTCCCTAACACCCCCTGAGAAGATGGACTGTGGAAGAGTCCCTTGACCCCATAAAGGCTGGGCTTTGCAGTTTGGAAAGTGTGCCCTATTCTGATTTGTCCTTGTTTCCAAAGTTGCTGTCTTTCGTGATTTTTAGCAGGGTGCCTGCACATTTACTGGGCTCCACCTCAGTGAGCTCTGAACTTCCAGTCTGCTCTCCCTGGGGCTGAGAGACTGCCAAAATCCCTGCTTAGCTTTTAAGCCTCTTAGCAGCTGCTTTCCTCTTGTTTCTTTCTTCCTTGCCTCGTGTCTGGGAAGTTCAGCATGGACAAAGGCACCGTGGCCCAGCCTTCCTTCTTTGGGCTTTTGTACTAGAATCTTGACCCCTTGTTTTCTGGCTAGACCATACTCTAATTTTGTCTTCCTGTCCATTGAGACTTTCCTAGTCTGTCACTGTCGCCGTTGACTCCCCATCCTACCTTGTCAATTGGCAAATGCTCCAGTGGCCAGGAAAGCATCATTGAGGGAGGGCTCACCCTATGCTTCTCTCTTCCATCTGGGAGCGCATACCCTCACATCCTGTCTTGGTTGGCTTCCAGTGTCATCAGACAGTTTTCCCCCCATTCAACTTTTGTAGTTGTGTACAGAAGCAGGATCATTCCATTCCCATTTAGGCCTTGGTCTCCTCATCAGAGAACAGTCCCTAAACTTGCTTGTACTTCCTAGGGGCTGCTTCTAGTTAGGAAAAGATGGCTGATTTATTCTTTGGAAAGGCACAATATCTGTTTTTTTCTATTAAAACTGCTCCTTTAGTTGAAATACCTATTGATATGTATGTGATGTGTGTGTCTGTGTGTGCATGTACGTACATGCACATGCATACTGGGAATTGAATCCAGGACCTTATGTGTTCAAGAGCCTTAACCCCTCACTACTATCCTTAAAACTTAGAGACAGTGTCACATCCACTCCCCCCAGAAGGGGCTAGGTGCGTGGCTTGTCCCTTTCTCAGGACAGAGGGCACACAGGCTTTCTTATGTGAAGTGCTACTTTGGGAATGCCCTAGGATGAACTCTGACTTAGGGGTATTTGGAAGGGATGCCAAGCAGATGTGTTCTAATCTTTCCTGGTGACACAATGGTCTCATCTTTTCTTACTATTGTCAACTGACGGTCTGGGCCACTCTTGAGTACCCCTGGAATAAGCTACCCATGCACGGGTGGGCGGGGGAGCAAATATTTTTGGTTTGCTGGTGCCTTTGGTTTGGAGCTCTGTGCAAAGGGCCAGCTCAGCTTCTGCTGTATGCAGCCGCATCCCAGTTTGTCTGCCTTGGGCTTTAGCTGTGAAAACAAACCCGTTCTGGGCCATTACCCCACGGTGCCAGCCGGAATTATGATCCTGGCGCGTTCTTTCCATATCCTTGGCTCTCAGACAAATAGACCCAGATCTTTGCTTCCGTGTGACCCTGAGCATCTGAAAGCCGGTGCTTCCGTGCACCAGCCAAAGTTGCCACCAGAACAGGCCCCTTGCTTATTCTCAGCTCTTTCTCCGTGTTCTCCTGCCCAAAGGCTGTGTTGTGGTTGGCTCCTTTCCACAGCCTTCTTCCACCCAGAGCTCCTGGCACCGAGTCCTGGAACGGGGTTGAACTTGCCACTTAAATTTAGGAAGCTGGGAGGCGTAGAATGAGGACGGGTTCCCTCAGAACAGTTCACGATGCCCAGTTTACAGCCTGAAGCCACTGACTGATGGGCACCAAGTTTGCATCCCTGCAGGGCAGGCCCTGATGTCTTGGCCACAGACCCTTTGGACTTCAGCCTGGCCTTGGGATCCCCTTCTCTGATCTTTTTATTTTATTGAATTCTATTCTTTTTTATATTTTTATGATGTCAGGGATTGGACCCAGGGCCTTCTGCCCGTGGGAGAGCATTCTAGCACTGAACCAGTCCCCAATCCCAGGAATGTTCTTCTCAGTCACATATTAAAGTGCATTCATTAGATAGTTGAGAGCTCCCGAGTTGACAGGGGAGACAACAAGGTCACGTGTACCCTGTCCCTTTTCAGCATGTCAGTGAGCCAGGGCTCTGAGGGGCAAGAAACCCCCCCCCAGCAAGTGCTGCCAGCCACAGTCATGTTGGCATGTGGTGAGCTTTGCCCAGCCTCTCTCATTTCCATCTCTGCATCTCAGAAGTAGAGGATGTGCTCCGCCACAGCAATTTTCCCCATCATGTTGATAGACTGCTGGACACTGTCCAGGCTGAAAAATGAGAAATGGAAGCCAAAGGTAAGAGCTCAGCCTGTGCAGGGGAAGGTATATGAGATAGACTGCTTGTGGGCTTTTAAATTAAGTACCTTTATCTTATCTTAAGACCAAAGAGTACATGTGCTCATCGCACATATATGGAGCTCTTACTGCGTATAGCTGAGGTTCACATCATTGAGTGCATCTGGACCTCCAAGCACCTGTGCCTATCTAGTTGGTGTTGCTGCCAGGCTAGAACATAAAGCTATGGGAGCCTCGATGCTCCTGGTCTCATCCAGGATCACTAGAACCCAGCCATCTTAGCAACTCTTCCCAAAGAGCAGAGTGTGGAGCAGCCAGTTAGCTCCAAAGCACTGAAGGTCCCAGTGAGAACTTGTGATGGCTGGTGTCTCATTTCTTATCCTGCACGTGCACACAGATGCACAGACACACACCAATATACACACGCTGCAGATACACACATGAGGTTGTGGAAGAGGGAATGGCCCGGAGAAGGGGCACACAGAGAATGGCACCAGCCCCTCAGACCGCTAATCGGTAGAGGTCGCTCCATCGTGAGAACTCACAGGCTGGAGTCCACAGAAAGTCTCTCCAGAGCATAGATGTAGGGCCAGCTGGGGAGCCCCAGACAGGAATTTCAGAATCGAGGATTCCAGGGTTTGTGATGCGTGCAAACTGGGAAGGGTTAACACCTCTATGCTTGTAGGAGCCAATGTGCGAGCAGGAGCTGAGGAATATGGAGGAAACAAGTGTTCACAACTTAGCAACTGGGTACCCAAGTTGGGAACTGATGAATAGTGTGTGTTTGGTGTGTGTATTCAAGTGGGCATATGTGTGCAATCATGTACACATGTGTACATGTATGTGAGTATGTGTGCGGCCATGTGCACAAATGTGTGTCTGTGTTTGTACGTGCATGTGTACGTATGTGCATGCGTGTGTATGTGCATGTATATGGGTGTCAGTGTCTATGCATGTGCATGTATGTGTGCATATGTGTCTGTGTGTGTGCAGTGCATATGTGTGTGTGTGTGCTTGTGTGTTAGGCAGGGGCAGGTGGTCACCGTCTTCACTACAGCAGGAATTGTCAACTTTGGCAATTATTTTCTTGTTTCTGACTTCTGTAATGAAAAGCCCATCTGCAACAAGGTAATGAAAATCACACATCGTCATTATAGTAGCAGAGCTTTGACAGCCTCATCCCCAGACCCATCTCTGACAACAGGAGCCCAGTGCAAGGGCCTTTCAGGAAGCCCATGCAGAAACCTGCATGTGCAAAGTTATACATGCATAGCATGCACAGAAGTATACACAAACCACACACCCGACTAATGGGACAGTGGGTGGGGCAGCGCTGCTGCACCCCAGCTCCCTGAAAGCCCGGATGGAAGTATAGGCGTTGGTTGGCCCAGGTACCCCATTCCTGAACATGGCCAGCCTGGGGTTTAGTCTTGGCCTATGGATCACCTTTCCTCCCCCACACCTCAGATTATAGTTGTCTTGTGCAGTTCTTTGGTGTAATCTTTGTAGATGGCATTGTTGTGTTGTAATACCTGAAAGTCGGATGCCCCTGACTGACTGACCATTTTGGGCCTCCTTTTTCATATTTTCTCCATATACATACATACACACACATATATCTTCTTTATGAAATATATTGGGGGCTCATATCATGCACCCCAATTCTGTTCACCTCCCAGACTCCCCATAATTCCCCCATTGCTGTTGCATCCCACCCAATGAAAGAACACAAAGCAAAGTAAGCCAGTAAGCAAACAAAGAAAAACAAAACAAAACAAAAATCAATCAACCAAAACAAGACAAAAGCCACACCAGAACCAGAAAAATCTCCGCTTAGAACGGGTTCCATGGTGTAGTGGTTAGCACTCTGGACTCTGAACATACTTCTTCCTGGGAAGTTTACCTGCAATCCAGCAAGACACAGGTGCCGTGTCTTTGGCAATTTTGTTGAAGAGTTGTAGGGTCATGCAGGTGGTCATGACCTCCAGCTGGATTTATACCTGGTGTCCTCAGGACCTTGTCCTTGAGCAGAGGCAGGGAGAGGGTCAGGACCCCACCAAGTTCAAGGCACAGGGCAAAGCTCTCATTCCTAGGAGCTCTGGACGTTACCCTCATTTTGCTGTTCTCTTCTCTAACCCCCTCTGGTGCTACACCAATGGGCATTTCTCGGTGTTGAAGTTGGGCTCTGTACCTCTTGGAATCCTTTTTTACCTTTTACTGTGACAGGGTTTTCCCCTGTATCTAGGCAGTCTTTGTAGTTAAGAATATTTTATTTTTTATTGCCCTAGAAATCTGTAATCATTGTAGGTGAATAGAAAAATGTAGAGAATTATGAAAGAAAGAATGACTGTATATTCCCAGAACCCGTAGATAAGTGCTATTAACATTTTGTGTATTTCCTTCCGGATTGCTTATTATACAAAGTCATGTATGCTTTTCCTTTCAGAAATGGGATTTCCCTGCAATTGTTGTTTTGTAGCTGGCTTTTTCCACATCTACTATATCTCAAATTTCCCCAGGTGAATACATGCTTTTCTCCAATATTTTTCTTAATGGCTCTCGGTATTTCATGGTATGTCTCAGCAACGGCCTTGCCACAACGCCAATGCCGGAACAGAGAGAGCGCTGTGCACCCAGCTGCGAATCTCATCCGTTGAGTCTCCCAGTATTTCTGAGGGTCAGCAGTGAAATCACTCACTGCTGCTCATGTACCTGCTCGACCCAAATTCAGACAAATGCCTAGGCTTGTGATCTTATCAATCATACCTTGCTGGACTTCGGGAGCTCGCTGTTGTCTGGACCTGCCTCGGTTTCTTTCCCTTCTGCAAAACTCCTAGAAATGAAACCGCAGGTTCTGTGCCATGCTGCCAGCTTTTCCTCCAGAAGGCTCTCATCAGCTTTTGTTTCCTTGAGAATGACCCCTTGTGGGCAAGTCTGTGAGGGATTTTCTTCACTGATGATTGATGTAGGAGGTTCCAGTACCCCTGCCTCTCTGGGCTGGTAGTCCTGGGTGCTATAAGAAAGCAGGCTGAGCAAGTCACGGAGAGCAAGTCAGCAAGCAGTGCTCCTCCCATGGCCTCTACAGCAGTTACTGCCTTGAGTTTCTGCCCTGACTTTACTCCATGCTGGGCTGTAAGGTGAAAGATCAAATAAACCCTTTCCTCCCCAAGTGTCGGTGTTGTGTCACAGCAATAGAGACCCTAACTAAGACACGATGCAAACAAAATCAAAACCCATAGCAAAACTGAAAAAGAACCATGAGTCCCCAGTAGAATAAGAGCCAGGAGGGCATGGCAAGAAATGTAGGCAGCTGGACAGCGAGACCCTTGGAGAGGGCTCATTCTCCTTTACAAGTCACCCGCTGTCTCGCTGAACTATCTGTCCATTTACCCACCTAGGTAGCTAACGTCTTGCTACTGTGAGACTGCTAACCATGGACTTCAAACTCTCAGCAAAATTATTCCACAATTTGTTTCCACTTTATTTCCTGATAAATTATTTTTCTTCTTAGCAATGTTTTCATTTCTATTGAGAAAAATCCATAGTGTTCCATTTTTGTGTTTCCAAATTTAGGTCTTGGGCTTGGAAAAGCCTTCCTCAAGAGATTTTATGATTATTATTAATTTTTCCCATATTCTTTTATTTTTTCATTCAAAAATTTATTCTTCCTCCCCTCCCACTCCCCCACTACCCCTCCTCCTTCCCCCTGCTTCCTTAATAGAGGGCAGGGTACCCTGCCCTGTGGGAAGTCCAAGGCCCTCCCTGATTATTATTGATTTTTAAAATAAAAATTTTCATAAAAAATCATGTATAGTGATTCTCCTCCTTATAGCTTGCTATTTTTCCTTTGCGTCATTATTCCATTTGAAATGGATTTTTGTGATATATAAATATGTGATTTGATTTTTTTTTAAGATTTAAAAGACACGAAGAGCGTGTACATATGTGTATGTGCAAGTGTATATGCCCCAAGTGCATGCAGATACCCACAGAGACCAGAAGAGGTCACCAGATCCCTTAGATCTGGAGTTAGAGGAAGTTGGGAGTCACCTGATGTGGGTGCTGAGGATTGGTGCTCCAGTCGTTTAGAAAAGCAGAAAATGTTCTTGTCTGATGAGCCACCTCTTGAGCTCATGAAATTGTTAAAAATCTGCCCATGAATCAAATGCTCTGTCCCTTCTACATCCATGCCAAGTGAATGCATGTTTATTTCCTCAAGAGTCTGCATTTAGGCTGCAGCTCCTTGAGTCACCGCTTACTGCTGTTGGCTCACACGGTTGTGGCCCTGATCTTGGAAAGTGTCCAGCGTCTGTGGTTGGCAGTTTTCTTGGTCTCTTTGGGAGGTGTGTCTCCTGGGATGCAGTGTCATTTCTTCCAGCTGTGTTGTGCTCAGGCCAGGTTTCTAGAGGACATTTCATAGAAGTCTTACTATCTCTAAATAGCTCTAGAAGGAAGATATCAGAATAGGCAGCTTTCCCCACGTCTTCCCAGCAACCCTAACAGAACCACTCTCCTGACTTTTCTCCTCTGTATTGTCAAGACCCCTCCATCCCTTTACTCATCTTTCAGGTACCCTCTGTCTTCCTCACTCGGCCACCACAGTCTTTGTCAAGAGAGTGGCTCGGACTTACCTTGTCTGTTTCATAAATACTGGAGCTCAGCTCTCTGCCCAGCTGAATTCCAGGTTCTGCAGTGCCCTGTGGTGATTAGCAGTTTGTTTTGTGCTCTCTGTGCTGCAGTCCCATGTCATCTTAGGTGTTCACCTGCAGTTTGGACTCTCGATACGGGACCCTGTGTATGATCTGTGCCACACAGCCAGGCCTCAGTGCAGGTTCCCAGACCCTGTGAGTGCCTGGAATGTTGACTGTGAGTTCACACAAACACAGAGGCACAGGAAGAAAAGACCCCAGCAAGCTGCCATTCGCCCTCTTCGTTGCCAGCCCCAGTGTCCACTGGGTCCTGCCATCTCTGCTGCTCAAAGCAAGCAGGAAGCCTTTTTGTTTGGGAACACAAGGGGACAGAGAAGGAAAGAAGAAAAAGTCCAGATCAGAAGGATTCACAAGACATAAATAAACAGGGAATTCCCTGTGTGCTGTCTATGGAGATGCTGCTTGTTTCCAGGATGGGCCCCTGCCTGGTACCTTCCCTTGCAATCCACCAGATGCTTCTGCTTTCCCCTACAACTATCCCACATACCCCAAAGAGGCAGGAGTTTGTGAACCAAGGCCTTGCTGTTGCTCACCTCCCTAATGCTTAGTCCTGAAGCTCAGATTGGCGGCAGGAGACAATAGATCCCTCCCAGGAAGAGCTGTCCTCAGGGGAACCCTCAAGTAACCAAAGAGCAGTTGGCCTCTGGAGCAATCTGCCATGGCCCTGGGCAATCAAGCCAGAAGCCGTAAGCCCCCTCTCTTTCTAGCTTCAGAGAAGAATCACTCTGTTTTCCTACTGTTTTGCAAAAGCATGAAAATGAGCAAAAATTTTGGTCACCACGTGAGTTCTTTTATTACAACTGAAAACTAGGAAGGGGTGGTTTGAGTTCAAACAAATAACATTGCAGGCACAATGTGTTGCACTAAGAAAGGCTAATTTCGCATTATTAAATATAATCAGAAACACGACGTGAGGCATGTCGTGTTGATGTGGGGGGCTAGGTATCACAACACCCCTCAGCAGCCTGCCTCGTTTGCACGCTGGTTAAACTTTTTCCTTGATGAGCTTGTGCATGATAACCAGAATATTAAAACATATTAAAAGTGATCTCACCCTTTCCAGCAAATGCGAGCCTGCGTTATGTGGAGGAAGCACTTCTCAGCTAGAGCCCCAGGCTCTGCACCTGCAGCAGTCATGCAGAGGCCCTGAGACTGGAGCTGAGCTATAGGCTGCTCTCTGCTTCCTGGTGTCAGTCTGCAGCTTCCCAGGGCTCAGCTACCAATTTGATCCATCAATGAGCATGGCGTGTGTATGTGGGGAGTGCCCTTCCATTTTAACCCTTATTTCTTGGGGTGGCAAAGTTATTTGCCCGCTGTTGGCTACCAACCCCACCTCTGGCTACATTGCAAATATTCTTCCTTGCCCATCACAATACCACTTTGGAAGATTCTAGAAGGCTTCTCAGAAGAGTACAAAAAGAGGATTTTCCTATAGCTCTTTTGTAACTGATTTCATCCACATTTAATCTGTTACAAATTTTCTGTTCTTACTTTCTGAATGTGAAGAATTATAACTATTTGGTTTTTATACAACAAGGGCTTTTATAGATTTGTTTATTATTGTGTGGATATGTGCCTAAGTGAATATTTGTGCATCATGTGTATATACTCCATGAATAGACTAGAAGAGGGCATTGGACTACCTTCAACTAGAGTTACAAGTGTGTAAGCCACTGTGTGGGAGCTGGGAATCAAAGCAGGGTCCTGTGCAAGAGTAGACAGTGCTGTTAAGTGCGGAGCTATCTCTCTAACTCCCAAACTAGAGTCCTTTAAACAATGAAGGAGAACAAACAGCCGAGGTTTCTGCTCACAAGAAAGGCCGGAGGATTTCCTGGTACTTCTGTTGTCTTTTGAACATTGAGAGATGCTGCAGGCAGAACAGTGTGGAAACAGGGATGAGAGTCGCCTAGGCCACAAGATGGTCCTAGAGCTGTTCCAGGGAGGTGTCACAGTTTACCTGAAAGGTGAATGCATTCTTCATGGGAGCCAGGTGTTGCCTAGCTTGACCTTTAGTTCCCCCAGGTAGATATGCCCCAACAGGCCTGGGAGAATCAGATAAATCAGTCACAGAGTGCTGGACCCTCCTGCTGGCTCCCAGAACATGAGACGTTGGTTTTCCACAGACAGTACAAGAGGCAGAGGACAGGAATTGGGTTCTCTGGGGGTTGAGGCTGGTGAACTCTGAGGGGGAGCCCGTCTGAGGCGGACTGCAGTCCTATGGTCTTAAGGAATGAATTCCTCCCACAGCAGAGTGATTTGGCAGGGGATCTTGACCTCCAGAGAACACTTCCCACTGCTAAACCTAACTAACAGCTCAGAGGACCCCAAGTTCAGGCCCAGCGGGGCCATGTGTATCCTTGACAACAAAGAATAAATGTGTGGTCTCCAATGGAAGGCATAATGGAAAACTATCATACATGGGAAGGACAGAATCCTCCACACTAGGAAGATGGCTCCGTGCACATCTAGCAAGACTGTGCTGCTGGCCATTTAGTCTGTGTGGGTGGGGAAAGGATGGATAGACCAAGTTTCTGATCCTCAGGGCTGGTGGCCTGACAAGTCTCCATAGAAAGCATGGTGGAAATCCAGAGGTGCCTTAGTTCTGATCTCCACTGGAAAACCCATCAGTTTTCTTTGACTTTTATCATCTGTTTACTTATTTCGAGACAAGGTCTCACTAGATAGCCCTGGCTGACCTCAGATGCAAAGAGAGCAGCCTGCCTCTGCCTTCTAGGTGCTGCATTTAAAGGTGTGCATTACCATGTCCGGTCACACCCTCTTTCCAAACTCAACAGTCTCCAGGGTAAATTTCAGTCCACCGAGGCAACGTGTTCCTTACCCACTCTAGAACAGCTGCACCCTTTATGAGATAGCTCAGTATCAGGGGTCCTTATTCCAGCCTCAGCAGGGTCTCAGAATCCCCACACTTGTAATCGCACCCAAGTTTTCAAACAAAAGCTGTGTTTGCGGCCCGCTTTCTTCTGAGTCGTAGCATGTCAATAAATTGGTGAATATTTCAGTTTGTTAGATTTCCCCAAGCCTTCTAGAGAAATCCTTAGACAATTTCCCATATAAACTCAGTTAATTGCTTTATATAGTTGAGCTATAGAAGCTGTTTAGATAGAGCGGGTGACAGACAGTCATAAAGTGTGGGGGCGACATATTTGTCAATACAGTGATGTATAAGATTAATTATTTTTATTATGTGAATTTCTGAGTTGGAATCAAGGCCATCTCAGTTGTACTAATGACTGGCACAGTCTTAACTAGCTGTCAGAGAGCAAGGAGGGAAGCTCTGAATTATTTCCTCATTCCTCTCCATCCTTCTTCATCTCTGGAATGTAAATCTCTGGGCGCCATAAAATTGAATAAAAAAAATGTAAGTTTAAATTATTTTTTATTTTAAGTCAGGTAGGAGCATAATAGAAAAAAAGACTATCAAAAACAATGAGAAGAAATGATTGTTAATTCCTACAGTACTTTGAAACAGAAGCCCAAGAGAATAAATGGAAT
Source organism: Dicrostonyx torquatus (assembly GCA_028555095.1). Lineage (NCBI taxonomy): Eukaryota > Metazoa > Chordata > Mammalia > Rodentia > Cricetidae > Dicrostonyx > Dicrostonyx torquatus. Next base: position 2,079,988 of record JAQHUG010000118.1, on the reverse strand, counting down.
AAAGATACTATTAAAATTTCCTCTTTTATTATATCTTCGCTGTCAGAGTAATTGTTGCTGTGTCAAATATATTCAAGGGACAATTTACTTGCTGTTTTCTATTAGTTTTTAACATTAACATACACAGAAATAAAATGAATAGCAGGCTTGCTTTGCTTAATTAAATGACTGACAAGGTCTCAATGCTGGACTCTGTGCATAATATCTAAAACCTGGGCGAAGCCAAGCCGAGTAGCCCAAGCTGTGCAAACTCCATCTTTATTAAGGGAATATTGATGTGGTAGTGTAGATTATTTTCAGGTCACCAAATACGAAGGAGCACATAGTCCTTTCTCTGCCAGAATTATATATTAATTTCAGAAAGAAAGCAATCTTCCATACCATTCCGACACAAGAGACCTGGATGGCAATGCCTCTTTCCTCGGAGAAGCCTTCACTTCCCAGGTAGAGTCAGACTCTCCTCAGGGTGGATTTTCCTGATGTTGGCTTACACGGGGCAAGAAGACATGAAGAATTACCGGGAATCTGCTGTCTTACTCCAAACATAGGTGTGGGTTTCTTTTATGATTCTGAGTTGGCTGGGTTATTGAGATGTCTTCAAGGCTGAGTTGAAATGAGAAACTGTTGACTGCTTGTGGTAAATGCTCTTCATGATCAAATTCTAGTTGTGGCTGTGTTCTGAAGGCAGCCACACGCCAGGCGCTGTGCTGTTCTCTCTACTCTGCCCAAGTCTGGCCTATCTCGTGTGGTTCCCATATGCCTGTGTATGTATGTGTGTACATGTGTGTGCATACACCACACATGAAACAATCTAATAAAGAGCACTGAGTATTGAGGGTGTCTCCATTTTATAGCGGAGGTGTGAAGATGGCAATACGGTTGGTGTGCTGAGCCCACACTGAGAGTCAGCTCAGGACCCTGTAAGAATAAGTTCATCCATGCAGTGGCCGATTTACTGCACTGTTTGCCAGGCACGCTTGTTGAAATGAGGAGAGGATGGGACCACAATTAATGTTACTAGCACCTCTTGCAGGAGTTAAATACTCCATCCTATTTCCTTCCTTCCCTCCCTCTCTCCCTCCTTCCTTCCTACCTTCCCTCCCTCCTTCCTTCCTTCTCTCCCTCCCTCCTTCCCTCCCTCCTTCCCTCCTTCCCTCCTTCCTTCCTTCCTTCCTTCTTTCCTTCCTTCCCTCCTGATTTATGTGTGCACACACAACATGAGGAAAACTTGCAGGAGTCAATTCTTTCCACCATGTGTGACCTGGGAATGGAACATAGGTCTTCAAGGCTTGGTGGAAAGCATCCTTACCCACTGAGAGCCATCTCCTGGAGTAGAGTGTGGTCAACATTCTAAATTAGTCACAGGGCCCCATTATCTACTATGCTGTGACAAACCCTGCCATCTCAGCTGTCCTCTGAAAACAAACCGCATTCCAGGAAGTTTAGTTGGTTATCTGGAACCAACATGACTGTGTTGCACGGGTGAGGGGCAGCTGCAAGGGCAGAATACCCAGCTTCTCCTACATCCATGGCTGCCTGGCACACATAGAAAAACTACCATGTGGTGGGACTATGTATATCAGGGCTAGTTACAGATGTCTGTGACTCCTATTTGCTAGTGTGTGCAGGCTTTCACCATCTTCCCCATTGTCCCACTTAGAATCTAAAGAATCAACCCAATACAAAGTATATGATAGGTAAAGGGATGGATGTATGGCATGCAAATTGGCTGAGAATAGCCCTTCCTCCTGCAGTTAGTGGCATTTGGGGCCGTAAGGTTGGACTTGAATGGTGAGAGATATCGTTTTTCATGGCCCTATACATGAGAGGTTTCTGAAGAGCAGCCAACGGGATGTAAATGCCTATGCCTATTCAGATCCCATGTCTGTCCCTCAGATGCTACATCAGTGGGTTTCCAGCCCCAGCCCTGATTTCTTCCTGGGCTGTAAAGCTGGCTGTGCCTGGGCAGCTCTTATTGATGCAGACGCTGACGGGTTTACAGTGAATGTATATTGTGTCACCGCCAACACTCGGGCTCTTCCAAAGAGCAGCATGGCCTCTGAGATACAGTAATTCACATTTCCAATAATGCTAATAAAATTTAACAAATGGAAAACCAAAATGTCACACAAGCAATAATACCGAAGGTGTTTCTCTTAGGCCGAGTAAAGAAAACCACAGTGACTTTAATTGGTTAGAATAATGAAAGAGAAGAAAGAAAGAAAATACCATGAGTTACAGCAACTCAAATACGGGGACAGTTTGTATAATTTTATTAAAATAGTTGGTGACGATGGCCTACCTAGGACTGGAGGGGTTTAGCCTGGGGGAGAGAGGCGGGAATTGTGCATGAATGAACAGGGTTCTAAACCACTCAAAAGAGGGACAGATGCCTGTGAAGGTGACAGACCGGGAGACCGGGCACCTGCTGGTGTGTCGAGGTCACTGCATCATGGATCATCAAGTTCAAGTTAGGAGGGAAGAAGGTGGATTGGTACAGAGTGCAAGGCACTGTGATGGTTAGTAAGAAGCCTATCGCATCCAGCAGGTGAGAGACCATCCTAATATTTACCCCGAGACCAGACAGAAATCTGCTACGCATGGAACTTTAATGACCCCTATTCCAGACGGGAGTCACTGCCCCTCCACCCCAGGCAGCTGTGTGCTTTGGAACATGGGCCAAGATTTCTGGGTGATGTTTCTGCCTTGTTGCAGCGGAGACGCCACACTGGCAGGAAGTGTGGATTGAGGTTTGGGTGACCTCGCTGCATAATCCTTTGTACTGCCTGTTCCGGCTGGATTTGCTGCTGCTGTCGTATCTCAACTTTGGTGACTTTCCTTCAAGCTCTGTGCCCTGTGGAGGGTCAGCAATCACTCAGAAGAAAACTTGGCATTCTGAAAAGAGAAATATTTGGATTGTGGGAATGTAATGTTAAGAGAATGGGAGTGGCTTGGAGCACACACTGGTCCCCTGGTCTTGGAATCTGAGGAGGTCTGGTGGGGCAGCAGCTGGGGTGGGTTTGGTGATCCCTGAAGATCTCTCTCTGTAAAGAAGAAATGGTACAGACAGACAGCTGTTGGCACCAATGATTACAGAAAGGGTATATAATACTCACGTGACAGACTTCAGACACCTTTTCCTTGCTCTGAATTCTGTCTAGCCCAGCACCATAGCAGGACACCTCTGCAACTCTGGAGCATTTCACAGTTTTGTTGTTACTGTTGTTGTTGGTGGTGGTGGTATTTTGTGTGTGTGTGTGTGTGTGTGTATGTGTGTATGTGTGTGTATTTGTTTGTCTGTAGTCTATTTAAGGATTGAGCTTATGTGACAACCCACGGCTTTTTCTTGTCCCTTTCTTGTATTTAAAATGCTGCAGACAAACACCAACACACAAATGAAATGGGAGACTATGTCCAAATACCTTGTTGGCTCCATCTTTCACGCAGAGTCTATCACATTAAGAAAGGTTAATTCTGTATTAAATAGAATCAGAAACACAATGTGCAGCTTGTCACGCTGACACAGGGTGGCAGCTATGCTAAGGCTCCCAGCAGGAAGGCTTGTTAGATTTTTTATATTTTAGTAGATGTCTACTTAGAATTGATCAAACCTTTGCTTCCGAAACACATATGCAAGCCCTCCACACACCCCATAAACCAGACTCTCCGAAAACAATAACGAAGCTTATCAGTCACTCGCCTGGAGTTTGCTTCAGCAAAACCCCCAGCCAGCGTGCTGCTGGAGCTCTTAAAACATAGATCTTTTTGTTGTGTTGATAATTCACTACCAGCTTGAGATTGATGGCTATGTGAAGTCCATAAAAGATGTTACCACTATATTTTGTTCTTATGATTTATTTTATCATGTTGTCAAGGTTTGCAGAAAACAAGAAACAAATCAATGAACGTCATGCTTAAATATTAAAGAAGGCTGTAACAGACATTTTTATTCAGATGCCTTGTTCAATCTTGGGTCTCAGCAAAGAGAAGTGGCAACCAAGCTTTTATTTGAATTACTTTTGGGGAAATTAATTTAGGGGGTCCGTTGAATTGCAAATGGCAAAGGTAGGCAACCTTATTTGGTTAAATAGGGATGGATGGAGCTCTTGGAAAAAGCACTTGGTTAGACCTGGGGAATGAGTGGGCTTTAAAGCATCAAGAACTTGGGATGGAGCGAGCTTAACAAGGTCAAGCCTGCAGCATGCACAGAAAGGTATTTGGAAAGAAAAGAGGTTAAGACTTGGCTTCAGACTAGGGAGGGGCACAGTGCACTCTGCTTTTAAAGGAGAACCATTTCCTTCATCTTTATGTGACATCAAGATCACCATCTCTTCCTGGAGTGGACATTGGCCTTTCCCCACACATCATCAGATAATGAGCAGAGAGCGACTAAGTCCTGCCTCCTTTCTCTAAATTTGGCTTCCTGAAGCAGGCCTACCAGTGGAAAGGTCACCTTGGTTCTAAACAGAGGCACAGACTTGGTGACACTCTCAATCCTGCTGTTTATTTCCTTTCTGAAACAAGATAAATATGGCATAAAGGGGGATTCAGGAGTCCTTTATGGACCTTGATCTTTTATGCTAGGGAGAGGCTGAGCTCAGTGGGTAAAATGACTGGTGTGCAAGCATGAGAATCTGCGCTCGCTCCCAAGCCCTATTCGAAAAGCCAATCACCACAGCATCTGTAACCCCAGGGCAGGGGAGGAAGAGAAGAAAAGGAAGAATGCCTGGGGTCTGCTGACCAGATCTGGTGAGATTTGGGTTCCATGAGAGATTCAATATAAAGTGGAGAGCGATTGAGAAAAACATTCCAGATTGACCTCAGGTCTCCACACCTATGTGTACTCATGTGCTGACACACAGGCACACACACACCGAAGGTACCGGCTCCTCCCTGTAGGCTCCAGAATTTGCATAATCCAGCCCACTTTCTCAAAACTCAAGTTGGTACCCTTTTGGTCCTCTGTGTCTTCAGAGTATCAAAGAAAAAGTAATTAGGCTCAGCATTGTTCTGTTGTTAAGTGTATTTTATTGTATTTTATTATAGTCTTGTTTTGTGAAAATTGGTAATCAACACAGGGTATATACAGAGATTCCAAATTAACATGAATATTCAATTAACCACAGACCCTGCTCTTTGACCATTCTGAATAAACTCCAGTTTATCTGAATTTGGAAAACAGATAAATTAGGAGGCGATCATTTGCATTACAATAAGATTCTTCATTCCAAGGGACGATTCCTTGTGGGATTCTTTTAAATAGAAAGCTCTCCAAGTACTTTGAAAAATATAATTTGATTTTTAAAAATTCTCGCCTCATGTAATTTCTCAGGAACATGCTATTGTGTGAAGTGAGAGGAATATCTATTTAATTTGGTAATGAGGTACCTTAATTGCAAATATTTTGGACTTAAAAAAAAATTCCAGTGCAGTAGACTGAAATTCATGCTCAGACCTCGAGCTGACGTTCCCATCAGGATATCGCCTTCCATCTTGGTTGGCTGGAATCCAGGTTCCAACCCTCTTGATGTTTCTGTCAACCCAGTCTTCATTCTTCCTGCAGCTGCAGAGAAGGCAGCCAGTCACCTGAGGTACAGCGCAGGGCCAGGTTTATGCCTCCCTTTTGGTGTCCAGGGACTGGGAGGGGTGTGTAAGGACAGAGTGTGCAGCTCCAGGGGAGACACCTGGCACCTCGGAAATCAGTCAGTTGTAGGGATTTGGCACTGAAGTTGGAGTAAATGAGAGGGGACTCTTAGAATCCCACAAGCCACTGCTGTTCTACTTCGCTGGCTCTGCTCTCTCTCTCTCTCTCTCCCTCTCTCGTGTGTGTGTGTGTGTGTGTGTGTGTGTGTGTGTGTCTCCCTCCCTCTACCCCTCACTCCATTCCTCACCAAACCCCACATGTGCATGTGTTTGTGTGCGGTGTATGTGTGTGTGCGTGTGTGAGTGTGTGTATGTGTGTGTGTTTGGTGTGTGTATGTGCGTGCACACACACATGTGCCCATGCATGTGTGGACACCAGCCGAGGATCTGGAGAGACATTCTGGTGCTGAAGACATCAAGGAACAACAGCAAAGAGGGAGAGACAGGTGAATGGTCCTATAAGGCAGAGGCAGCAGAGAGGGATGTTGGTTGTGTCTCGAAGAAAGAGACTGGTGACATGGGTACACAGGTTCCCACTGTGCCTAGAACATCACATCACCACACAGGAGGGCTTTCTAAGCCATCTGAGGATATGGCCTGGGGGGAGTCAAATTCCATGAGTCGGGATGAGGAGTAGCTGACTTGAGGCTTCTGCTCTTCTTTCCCTGTGTCCTTATCCAGAGGCAGCATCCTTATCCAGCAAGCCTCCCTCCTTCCATGAGCCAGACCACAATCCTACAAGTCTTTCAAGTCTCCCTTCCTATGTGAGCATCCCAGACCAGCAAGCCTCCTTCGAAGCCCTGCTTTGCACAGAAGATGTTTGGTCCAGCGTTATGGGAGTTCAAAGTTCCCCTTCTCTCTTTGTTGTTCCTTCTTGCTGCATTGCCCCAGTACTAGCATGAGGCTAAGAACAATCTGGGGCCACCCAGTTAAATGTGCTCAGAAATATATGTGCTTAGCTTGGCTATGTTAAGGAGGTTTTGGGAAGCAGGAAGAAAAGGGTTTTGTTGGTAGATTTCATTCCCCTTTTTAGAGCCTGCTTGAATACAGGGCTGGGGATAACTGTAGGGTTGGGCAAGTCCCTGCAAGGGGCAGAGCCACTAGAGAGCAGCATCCTGTATCTGGGGCTTGTCTTAGGTGCTCAAACACATATTTGGGGCTTTTGGTGAATGGATGACTAGGTTTATGGTGTTGTGAGGGATGCATGGGATGGTAGAAGCTTCCTGAATGAAGATGCTGGCTGTGCTGTTGAGGATCTCAAAGCACACAGAAGGACCTCACTGCCATTTTTTTCTGGCTGCTGTTAGCTTGACCCCTGTCTCCCTTGTGATCCAAGAGTTTGGAAAAGCATTAGGTGACCTCCGAGAGGTTGTAACCTTCTTGGAGACAAAAAAAAAAAAAAAAAAAAGAGGTCTTTTCATGTCTTCTGGACTGACACAGTGCAGGGACCATGTGTGATGTACTTCTGGTAGATATGCTACAGAGGCAACTCCATGCCTCCCTGCTGTTGACTTTCATCCTTACCTTTCCAGCGGTTGCCATCCATGCTTCTGGGTGACTTCTGCTCTGAAGACCCCCTTGTCTTGCTTGGCATATTCGATAAATAATCAGTCAGTGTTAGAGTTCACAGCAGAGGCATGACACCCATGCTAACTCCTTTGTTAACAAAAGAGACATACAAACAGGACAGCAGTCAATGGTATAAGTCCCCAAGCTCCCTCTGTCTGCAATATTGCATGAGCACAACACAGGGTCTTCCAGGCTTGAGGATTTATCCCAGGAGGAATTTGAGCCCTGATGAAATTAAGACCTTCAGTTTGAGCAGGTGACATTTAGGAACTGTTGTCTCTGAACCCGTCTAGGTGACAGTATCACCATCACTGTGATCAAATGATTGTAATCCCTTTGAAGAAAGACTCTTCTTTCCTTTATATCCCTTTAGCCCCATGGCTGGTTATTGCAAGCCAACTTCTCCTGGCCTGAAGAAAGACCTTCTGCCAGCCACAGAGAAGTAGTCATGGATCACTTTGTGGCAGGTGTCCTGCTCATCCTACTAGCCCAGGGATCTACAGAGCTCTTTGAATACATTGCCCACTCACACCATCGCATCCATGAGTGCTTACCTCTGGACAGGGCCAGAATGCTTCCTGGCTGGCCAGGCAAGAATCCTGAGCCATATGTAGTGATCTCACACGACCTTGTGCCATACAGTATTTGTCTAGACAACTAGGGTGCACAGCTTAAAACTTCAACACAGGCAGCAGTCATACACCTGTGCTCACACAAATGCACATACAACAAATCAGTCCATGACACACTCCTGTTACAAATGTATGTGCGAGGAAATGCATGTAAATAGGGTGTGCTATGCCTGTATACACAAACATGCACACAATAGCCATACACACACTCACAAATCACTCATGTATATGTATGTCCAGCAGGTACACACACATATGAATTTTAGCCTCATTCATATATCATACATGCATTTATATACCAGGAATGAAGGTATGTATTGGCACATACTTGCAAAAGTCACATAGACACTTAAACATGTGTACCATGTATGTAAGCAAACCCAGACAAAAATCTCATATGGGGCATGCATACATAATGACACACACTTAAAAAAATAAGCATGTATAAATGTTTTGGTTACTTTTATATTACTGTGAAAAGGCACTATGACCAAGGAAACTTATAAGAGAGTTTACTGGGGCCTTGCTAAAAATTTCAGAAGGTTAGTCTATGACCATCATGATGGAGACAGGAATGACACTGTAGCAGCATCTGAGACCTTACATGTGACAACCACCATAAGGCAGAGAGAGCGTTAACTAGGAATGACATGAGATTTTTAAACCTCAAGGTCCACCCCCAGTGACACACTTCCTCCAACAAGGCCACACCTTCTAATCCTTCCCAAATAGTTCCACCAACTGGGGGCTAAGCATTCAAACATATGAGCCTATAGAGGTCATTCTCATTCAAATCACCACAACATGCATTGTGTGACATGTGTAAGTTAAGGTGCAAAAATAGCCACCTGCGCACAGCAGCTCTTGGATGTGCTCACGAATGTACATGTGTGCCATCCATGTGCATATGCCCTCACAAAAGTCCACTTTGCACACAGGCACACATACCACACCTGTGTACACAACACACACTGCCTACAGTCATGTCTGTCAATGAACCACCCATTGGCTGAACTGAGGGTTGAGAGGATGACAATGCTTACAGGTTTCCACCTCTGAACATGCCCAACAACTGCTTTTATTCCTGAAAAATAGTCCTAGGTGCCAGCTTCTGAGAGCTGTGGACAGGACGTGCTTTGGAGTGGCACCTGCAGTGTGAACTGATCTCAGTGGCTGTGTGAACCTGATGGAATTTGCTGATGTTTTTCTGGATGGAGGTACATGGGGTACCTATTCCTTCCTTCCTTTCGGGAGAACCCAGCGTGAATAGCATCCTCTTCCTTCTGCAGCTCTGGACTAGAGCAAAAGCAGATTCTGCTTTCTTCCTGGCCCTTTTAGAAGCAGATATAACCAATGATCCAATAAGGAGCACAGAAGAGCTGTGTGAATTCTACACTATCACGGAGAAGGAGGCAAACACAGAGAAGTCGTACCCCAGGGTCTAGTTGCTCACATTTCTGGATAGCCATCGGCTTTGTGGCTGTCTGGTTTTCCTTCTGGGCCCTCAACTGTATCCAGTTAACACTTCCCTTCCGTGGTGCAGCCAGTTCTTCTGATGAGAGCCGTGCTCTGGCAGAACACGAGCTAAAAGCCAAGGAAACAGGCATCTTCCTAGGAACTCTAGTGGGGTCACACATAGAAGAACCCTTCTGCCCAGCCCATGCAGGGATAAAGACTCTTGGAGCCAGAAAGAGTTCAAGTAGGCCACATCAGCTGTCTCCATGGGTGCGTCTTCTTTCTGAAGTGGTTGGAACCCTGTCCAACAAACATGTAGCTAACTTGTCAATAATGCGGCATTTTGTTGTCCCCTGGATGACCTGGAGGGTGGATGTCCACGTCTCTCTCCACACAGCATCTAGTTGTTTCACTCGTTCAACTCACGTGTTTACCCTGTGATGTGACCGGTTCTGCAAGGGAAGACATGGTGCTAGTCTCTTCCACAGCTGAGGCCTCACAGAAGAGCAGCTCACTGGCTGCTCAGACCATTATTCCTCTGTCTAAGTGGCCAACAGTTTGAGGACATCTGGCAGGGAATGGAAGCAGCCTGTGACCTCCCATAATCTTCAGATGGATGGGACGAATGAACTGTCCTCAGTGGATGGGACCCACAGGGAGACATCGTAAGTGTGAACACTGATGCATGCACCACAGCTGAGGGAGGTGATGTGTAGAGGAGCTCTTTCTAGACATCTCTCCAGCCGGCTCCCCCACTTCCTCACAGTAACGGAGCCTGTTCCTCGGAACAAAATTCCTGGCAGGTCACCCCCAGACTCAAACTATCTGTAGCTCTGTGGGGTCTGTTCCTCAAACATCCACTTCTCAGTGTCATCAAGGAGACTCCCTATGTGACTTTGGGCACCCTTACCAGATGACTCCCAGCCCCCCTCACTTTTCCCAGGGAGCATCTACATACATCCCAGATCCCATGGGCTATAAATGTCTCCTGGTTGGACAGTAAGGTTTGTGGAGATGTGCACTAGAGGAGTTCATGAGAAGAGACAATTTTATATTATGTGGATTGGCCCTGAATCCTTAAGAGACATAAAGAGCCGGGCGGTGGTGGCACACACCTTTAATCCCAGCACTCGGGAGGCAGAGGCAGGCGGATCTCTGTGCGTTCGAGACCAGCCTGGTCTACAAGAGCTAGTTCCAGCGCAGGCTCCAAAGCTACAGAGAAACCCTGTCTCGAAAAACCAAAAGAGAGAGAGAGAGAGAGAGAGAGAGAGAGAGAGAGAGAGAAAGAAAAGGCCATGGGCTATAGAAACCAAGGCTGGAATAATCCCTACATACCCTATGACCAAGAGGAGACAGAAGGGTTTTTAACCAGGTTTTGGAGGACGAACACCCTGTTGATACTCTATCTTTGGGTTTCTGGTCTTGAAAACCATGAGTCTAATTTTCTGCTGTATCAAGCCAGTGTGTGTGTGTGTGTGTGTGTGTGTGTGTGTGTGTGTGTGTGTGTGTGTGTGTATAATTTGTCTTGGGAGCCTTGGAAGGGTAATATACCGTCTACTCCTTGTTCCTGGCTGGTTTGATGTTCCCTGTCTCCTTGCCTATGTTGGGGAGCTCTTTGTGGCCAGGGACACAGGAAAAGTCACAAGAGAAGTCTTATTCCTCTCTCAATGCTGAGGGATAGCACTGTTTCTCCACCACGCTGGTGTACCTAATGAGTGAGTCACAGAGGGGCAAGGGCAGGGCTTTCTCAGACGTGGCTCCTTCCTCATTACTATAAAATGTCTAGGAGGTGACAACAATACCAGAAGCATTTGCAGCATTTGTAAATTTCAGATGAACTACCTTGCGATAGCCTGAGAAAGCAAGGGGGTGAGGAGAGGCTTCACCTGTACAGACTGTGGTTCATATCCACACACCATTCATTGTCTCTCTGGGAAGCGACCAATTTGAGTCAATCATCTTATTCAACATGTGTTCCCAAGTCTGGCCTGGTTAGTAAGAGTCAGGGATGGGCATGAGCGGTTGGTCCCTGCTGAGGTTGGTGGCCCTTCACACTTCATATGAAGTAAAATAGCCAGTGGGACAGTATCGAGAGGTGGAAGTTTTAAGACATGATGGGTTATGAGACCTCTACCCTCAGAAACAATTCATGCTATTTTCCAGGGAGCAGGCTAAGGACTTCAGCAATGGGCACCTGGTGAGAGTGGTAAGCCCACTTTCTGCTCTCTGTCTCACAGGTAGCCCTTGCCATCTGTCCACATTAGGACTCAACACATGGGCAGGAGGGTGATTGTTCATCCGAATAATTGATGAGCTTGACTTGAGTCATCTGTATGGCTCAGTGGGTGTCCCCTTCCTCAGTCCCCACTCCACATGCATCCCTCCTGAAGCTGTGCATGGGAGGATGGACTTCCCCCAGAGATAAAGGAGATAGGGAAGGGTCATTCCTGAGCCAATGGCACATGAGCAGCCATGTTCCCCTGCTGTTGCTAGAACTCCAAAGGAGTTTTCAAGGTCCATTTGTAGGAGGATGTAAGTGGGGCCCTGAAGACTCCAGATGCATTTAAATGAGGTCCTGTGTGTAGCAAGCTGCCTGTCTTGAAAAACAAAACTCTCAACCCTGATTCTCTCACCAGATGCTTGCAGCACGCATGCTCTAGCACTTCTCAGTCTTCAGACCATGAGCCAAACAAACTTCTATTGTCCCACTACACAGGCTGTGCTACTCTGTCACAGCAACCTGGGTGAATCACCTTTGCCCTCAAGAACCTCAGAGCCCAGGAGCAGAGGCTGATCTGCAAGCCACAGTGCTTTAACGCCGTGTTGACAACAGTCTCGGGCTGTGTTCCTGAGTAGTCACTGTGAGAAGCCCTGCTCACCAGTGGCAAAAGTTGCCAGAGTTGGCAGAGGACAACCCAGGACGCCAAGTTATACTTGAAATCCAGATACCTGACAAAGGCTGCTTGCGAGTATGAGTAAGCCCCCAAGCAATATTTGGGACATACTTAAACCGAAAAGCTATGCATTTTGTATCTGCATATCTATTTTTAACTAGGCACAGTTTTAGTGCTCCGAAGGCCTGAACAGCCGTCACAGCAGTTGTAGGAAGAAGGTGGTAACCAGCACTTCCTGCTACAGAGAAGAAAAGCGAGGATGAGGTGGCCCCAGGCGTCTGATTTTTGCATGACTTTAGTAACCATTTAGGGCACACTGGTGTTCAGAGCACTTATGTCAGCTGGGTCCCGAGGCCCAGCGGGCAGATGGGACTTTTCCAGAGTGGCTCCATCTTCTCTCAGTGCCTGTGGGTAGACATGGAGAAGAGCTTCTGCAGGGGGTGGCTTGGGTTATAGGAAGAACTTGGCATCTGTGGAACCTGGGAGTCTGTGAACTGAGAGAGACATAGGAAAGTATCAGGTCCAGAGCTTTCTGGTCTTGGTTGATGTCTGTTGACTACACCAGGACCTCTCCACGAGTGTCCACACATTATGCTCAAAATCGAACTTTCTCAGTTCTTTGCACTGTCTCAAGGGGTTATAGCAGCTTGTGGAGAAGTACCCACCTCAGATGAGACAAAGTCCTTGCCTTGATGTCCAGTGTACCCCACACAGCATCACAGACCATCTGTGGGTGCCCTCCGCTCACCTATTCCTTTACTGAAGTGCTTAGTTGATCGGTGCATGCTCCCAATGAAAGTCTAGACAGTGGTCTGTGCTGTGTGTACCAAGATTCACAAGTGACTTGTAGTTACAAGGTCACCCATTTGCTTCTTTCTAACTGACATCATATTGGAAAGAGATGGTACGGTTTTCTGAACCAGTTCTTCCTGCCTGAGCTAATTTCCACTCATCTGGCCCTGTCTACCCTGAAGAGCTGGGCTGGATGCTCTGAGTGTCCACTGTACCTCAGTGTTAGAGTAGCTACTGTCCTCACAGGACTCCAGTGGCCCTTCCTCTGAGACTGTCATCACCACAGGCAAGAATACAGGGGAGAGGAGCGTGGCCTCAGGCAAACACATCTCCTGATTCCTGAGGAGTCCAACCCTAGGTCATTCGATCAATGTGCCTGGTTTCAAATTGGAAGGGCTTTGGAGAGGGCAGGATGGGGCGAGAGGACCAGACTGGGTGGGAAACAAATGAGGGGACAAAAATCGATTGGTCTCACAAGTGAGGTTAATTCTTCCTGACCAAGAATCGTGACGGCTAAGAGGTCTCACAAATAAGCCTGTGGCAACTTTGACCACCCCAGGGCTGATGGGAAAGCAGCCTAGAGCAACTGTGCACACTGCTCATGGCTTGTTCAGGCAGTGGGTAGGGGCCCCATTCTGGGGGGCCCTGGTCAATACACAGGCAGATTGCTTGCAGAGGCCTTTCTCACAAGGGAAGAAACCAGTTATCAAGACACCTTTGTAGACCATTCAGTGTCATCCTGAAGAAAGCAAAGTATGGGTCTGAGGCCACAGAGACATCCTCGTGGAGACTCAACCACACCTACATCCTTTGATTCTCTTTTTATTTCTGTCTGGTGAGAGCCTGCTAGCTCTTGTAGGATGAGTTCTACAAGATCAATGGCCGAGCACTTCATGAGGCTTGTATTGATGCCACCTATGCGGAACACCCACTGCTCATCCACTACCAGAGGGTTCTGGGACCCACTAGGACACAGGAAGTTGGGACAGCCTGAGGTCAGAGAGGAGGCAGAGATGTCCTTTCTTGTCTTGATTCAATCCCATCCGTACCTCGTTCCTCCTGACGCCATGTGGCTGACCTGCCATCACTAGGATTGGTGAGGAAGCTCTGGAAGGGACTATATCCCAGATGCTGCGGTTTTCCCACAGAGCTGAGCCAGCAATTTCAGCCTTTGAGATGCATTCGTATGAGTAACTCACAGGTTTTATACACATAGGAGTTTTAGAATCAAAAACTGAGGAAAGACAAGTAGATCTTTTCATGGCTCTGACAAAAGACCTGAAACAATCAACCTTAGAAGGAAGGTTTATTTTGGTGGATGGTTTTGGAGCTTGGAGCCCATAGCCCTTGGTCCCAACGCTCTTGAGGTTGTGTCAAGAGAGCTTGTTGTATCAATGACTGGTGGTGCACAGCCGCTTAGCATACAGAGGAAAGGTGAACAGAAATTAACACGTGGTTGGGTCCCAGTACCCCACTCTGGGTCATGCTTCCAGTAAATAGAGGAACTCCCATGAGACTTCACTTCTTAATGGTCCCACAGTGGAGACTCAACTTAAACACTCAGCCTATAGTATTTAAAACCCGAGCCATAGTTTCCAAAGGAAAGACTCATAGCAACCTTGTTTGGCTGTCACCCCAAAGCATTGTGGGTCAAAGGGCCATGATTGAATTAACTCATGTGTACTCCACTCTAGACTTAGCTAGCAGGATGGCAGCATAGGGTGGATTGTGTAACCATCAAGACAAATGGCAGTCACTAGTCACAGAGTCTCGAGGTTGTTGTGACAACTGCAGAGACCAACTTAGCTCACATACGAGGAAGGGCTGGACTCAGAGCAGACTCAGCAGGTGGCTGCTGACATTCCAGTGTCTGATCTCTGTCCTGCAAGAAGCTGTGGGTGACAGTGGTCAGGTTTTGTTTTTACCTACTTTATGAGGAGCCGGTTTTTTACAATCCAGAACGCCCCATTTCTTGAGGCACCAAGCAGTGGTACAGCAGTGAATGGCAGCCTCGTGCTCAGAAAGGAGACACAGTTGGGTATATGTACCCTGCGGCAAAGAGCCAGGACCCTGGGCCAGATGGCCCATTCGTTTCACTCCTTTGCCAGCTGTGCGACCTCAGGCAAGCCACACACTCTCTGAGCCTTGATCCTCATTGTGAAGTGAGAGCTGTAATAATCACTTCCTCCTGGGTTGTAATGGGGTTGAGGCAGCCTCTGAATGTCCTTTCTACACGGCACTTACCAGACGGCATTTTGGCAAATGAGCTGTTATTGGTGTTTGCTGGCCTTGAGGGCGGGGGAATGGGTGAATGGGAAGGACCCGGGGCATGTTGAGGAAGATGAAACTGTCCTGTCTGTCACTCTAACTAGATACAGCCCATAGGATGGAGGAGGAGAGCAGAACTTCAGTGGTGCTAGCTGTCAGTGTGGGTTCTTCAGCTGTTGACAAATGCCCTGCACCAGGGCAAGGTGTTAGCATGAGCGGCCTAGGTGGGACTGCTGTGGTGCAGGAGAGGAAACAGGTAACTCTTCTCTGTTCCTGGAAACATAAACATGCATGATGTATTGTAATAAAGAGTAGCTGGTTATCCCTCTACCACGCTTCCCTCCGAGGGTCTGGGGCTCCCTTGCATCCTTTAAAGGTCTACCTGGTGGTCACCCTCTTCACTTCCCTTCACTCCCCAGCTTTTGGGCTTTTCCCCCTCTTGTTTCGAAGGCCAGTTTTCTGGTACCAGCTTCTCTGAAGCCACTGAAGGACAGCCTTCCTTTGATTCCAGGAGGGCTGAGTTGGACCATAAGCAAGGCCTTTGTACCTCACTGGTCTTCCTCCAACCCCTTCCTGGGCCCACCCCTAAAGGGGAAACACTGCATGCCCGGCTTATCTCTCCTCCCTGCCAGCATGGGCTCTGGTGCTGAGGGGGTCTGTCTCCTTACTCAGATCTACCCTGAGAGTCATCAACCCTTGACTGGGGAGGCAAACTTAGAAAACTTCACAACAGCCAAGGAGCAGAGAGGAGAGTCAGGAAGATGAGGCTTTTCAAGGTAGGGACTCTGGCGACCATGGTCACAGTAGCAGGTGCTGGATCAGGCTACACTCAGCCCTCGCTGTGTGCGTTCTCACCTGGCAGAGCCGCACAGCCCGTCAGCTTACAATGACAGCTTGCTCTGTATGATCTTGTCTCATGTTTCCTAAGCTCTGAAGGATAGGTCCAAGTTCAACTTTAGAAAGTTTAGGGACTCCCAGAAAGGTGTCTGTTGTCCACATGGTATGAAACAGGCAAGAGATGCCCGCTCCTTATTCTGAGTGTCACCCTGAGTTGTAAAGTCTCTTTCATGGCTTGTCTCTAGATGTCTGGGGCTTATGTATTTATTATATGTACATACGCGTGCATGTGTGCAAGTTTGCTCACATATGTGCCTGTGTGTCTGGTCTGACATTGATTTGCAAGCTTGCATTAC
Organism: Dicrostonyx torquatus; assembly: GCA_028555095.1. Taxonomy (NCBI): domain Eukaryota; kingdom Metazoa; phylum Chordata; class Mammalia; order Rodentia; family Cricetidae; genus Dicrostonyx; species Dicrostonyx torquatus. The sequence goes on along the minus strand of JAQHUG010000118.1, from coordinate 2,063,542 downwards.
CGCTGATGGAGTTACCGAGTTCTAATATGAAACCACCAACTGAAAAATGGCTCATGAGAACCACACTGGAGGTGGGCTCCAGTATGATGGGCTCACCCCTTTACAATAGTCCCAGGGCTCCGTGATTGGTTTTAATAAACTATGTATTGGTGCTAGTTGGCACCAGATTCCTATTAGGTGGATAATAGTACAGTTTTGCCATAATTCTGGGGGGAAACTATGTTAGCTTCTGTTGAAAGATCAGCTCCTGCTGGTTCCTGCCAGCTCAGGCTGTGTACCAAGATGTACTGTAGAACTGGATCCACACTTGGAGGGTTCTGCAGTACTGATGACACCAACATGACAAGCTGTCACTTTGCTGCATGGTCCCTGACATGACTGAACCTTAATGGTCGGGTGACTCCGGTGGGTCAGGGACAGTGGGGCTACAGATCAGGATGAGTGGCAGCTGCTGGAATTACTGAAGAAGGAGGACGAAAGCAAACAGAACTTTACTCTTATTTTATATATTCCCGGCAGGAGCCTATGCGACATCATCAGCACCACAGGAACGACTTCGTAGTTAGCTCAGAATCAATGTTGCATCACCCTTCCCTGGGCCAGCACCACCTACCTCCCACGTAACCTTCGGAGTGATGCCCACCCAGGCAAGCCAGAGGGAGCTACCCAGCTATAGGAGGGGCTACAGCCCAGTAAACAGCTGGCTTCCCAAGTCAAAGTTGACCTACTGACTCCATTGTTCATCAGCTTTAATGGACTGCGACTTCATATCTAGCTGCCACTTTCTGGACATGGACAGATACAAGCAGCAGGCAATGGCCAAGCAGGGCTGGGTAGAGGGTTCTGCTGACTAAAAGAGGCGTGAGAGTTGAATATTTTTATTATTATAACCACTCTTCCAATGGTTGTTAAAGAATTTGTGGGACTGGCTCAAATACAACATGAGCATACACACAAGCACACATGCATGTGCGCGCGCGCGCGCGCACACACACACACACACACACACACACGACACCTGTTATTTGGAGGCCAGAGGTGACTCTTGCACGCGTTCCTGGGAAATGTACTGAGAATTCAGGTATGGAAGCTTCCTGTGCTCTGCCAGCCTCTCTCCCCTTCTTTATCATTTCCCATTGATGCTTTGGCAGCTCACACCCTAACTGGAGACCCACAGATGTGCCTCAAGACTAAGGTGACAAGAAGCTCCCAGAAGTGAGACACCAAGGCAACAAACAGCCAAGAAGGCCCCGGGACTAGATGCAGGAGTTCATTTTTCTCAGGTTCTCACATCTGCAGGTTTTTAAGATTCGTCAGCTTGCCTACCTTGAACCCAAAATGACTGCAGAAAAAGTCCTAGTGGCAACTTCCCATCCCTCTCAATGAGAACCCAGAGCAGAGGCCTTTCCAAGGAGGGAGCCAGCAGAGCTTCGTTTTCCCCAGGTCCAGAATGGAGAAAAGTAAACAAGGCCTGGTGCCCAAACGCGCAATCCCCTCAAAGAGAATTCCCGGCGGCAGAGAGTGGTCATCAAAACCACGGAAACGGGAACAATGAGCTGGGGGCAGACTCAGAAATTTATAGACTTTGGCCTCTGCTGCTACATATCCTGGAAGGGAAGAAAAAAAAGTGTTAAGAAAACAACCAGTGGTGGTTGGATGTGAGGATTCAGGCTCTGGCCGGCTGACACATCGACCCTCTGCTCGACCTCCGCAATCTGTTTCCACAGGTAATTCCATGGCTCCCAGCCAACTCTGAAAGCCTTCCTGTTTGGCAGCTGAGAAAGAGGAAGTGCCCCCAGCACAGGGCAGCCGGGGCTCCACACCCTGGCCCGTCAGCGTGCTTGAACCTGGGTAATTTATACTCTGTTTCATCGCCTCGTCCTACACACATGATGAAATTTATTTCTACTGATAAGCGGGATTTTAGCCGTGCGGTGCTGAAGTCGGTGTGATGAGCTGCCCCGTTTCTGTTGTTGTTGGAATGTGTGCCGGGCTGGACTGTGAAGCTGATGAATGACTGCCTTGGCAGATTCATAATCCAGGGTTTGGTGCAGCTGTGGACGAAACTAATAGCTAGCAGGGACCACTGCGGTCCCCAAGCTAATACCTGTCTCCTCCATCACAAATTGATGGCATTAAACAAAAAAGTTGACTCTTTTCACATCCTGCCAATCTAATTTTGGTGCCCCTGCAGCCATCCCA
>JAQHUG010000118.1:2053840-2058840 GCA_028555095.1 Dicrostonyx torquatus | reverse complement strand
AGAGGACGCACCCAACTTTTTCATGGGGAAGACTCTGGGATTAAGAGCCCTTTATGTGCACTTGGGATTGCTTCTGCTGACCTCCAGCATGTTCAAATGGGAATCGCCACTGAGCAGTTCACCAGAGTTGTAAAGCCCCCGAAAGCTTGCAAGCTGTTTGCTTTTGCTGTTTACCTGGTAAGCTGCCTCTTTATCAGGAGGCTGAATTCAGGACCCATTAGGATTATAAAAAAAAAAAATCCCTTAAAAAAAAGCCCCAAGTCAAAGTATTACACCAGCAAGAGACACAGGCATTTCCAGGCATGAAGTGCACTAAAGCTACAGAGAACACAGAATGAGACTAAAGAACCTGTGTGTGTGTGTGTGTGTGTGTGTGTGTGTGTGTGTGTGTGTGTGTGTAAGGAGGAGGCTGGAGAAAGGGGAGAGGGAACTTTTTCCTCTTGTGGGTGGGAACAAAACAAAGGGCACCTTTACTTGACATCTTTAGCAAAGCAGCCCTGAACTTTGGCTCTAGCTTGCAGCCCTTCTAGGTCTGCTTGATGTGGGCTCCGGTGGAAATGAGTTTCTTAATAGAAGCACACTTGAAAAGTAGGTCATTCTGGAAAAAGACTCCGTCAGAGCAGTGCGGCTACCTTTGCTTCCCTTCTCGCATGGACTGGAGGTGGCCCCTGGGGCCTTTAACTCTGCTGGAGGGACCAGTTGGAGGAAGGCAGCCCTACCACTCTTCTTTGCTGAGTGTCACCCTTGGGTGGCTTTCTCTCCCCACCCTTGAAAAGACATGAGTCAGACATTGGGGTTGCTTTTGCTGACCTCCATGCTGCTTTTGAGAAATAGCCTAGGTCACACGGACGAAGACCAGTCCAATGGCAAATTGGCACCTGGTTCCCTTCTCTAAATGGGACTTGTGGAGGGCAAGATCAGAGGAGTCTGGAGGAGGGAGAGAAGGACTCCAAGAGGGTATCCTTAAGTTCTCCTCAGGTAGTGCTACCCAGACAGGGATATGCATCAAGCACTGATGGGTAGCCTCAGTTCAGTCTCCTCACAGTGGTACCAGCCTCTTGATTGGTCTGGACTCAGCATCCCAATGCCACCTGCCTCCTGATTGGTTTAGAACTGACTGGCATCTGTCTTTTACCTGTCCAGTGGTGCTTATTTAACGAAAAGGCTAAAGTGCAGTGACGGCCTTTTGCTCTTGCTTTCTCTATCACTCCTTCTATAATCGGCTTATTATTGCTGTATTTGTTCATATGTCAATTCTGGTGTTCAAAAGAATGTTCTTGGCAGAAAGAGATTCTTCTATGATAGTGTATCTAGTTTTGTGGTAGTAAAATTAAGGATCAATCAGAGACACAGGGGTTTGAGTGACTTGGAATGAGCTACTCACAGGTAAGATAAGAAGAAGGACTTGCCATGAAGGACTGTCTCTAAGTGGGAGCTTCCGTGTAAGATTGCCATGACGACAGAGCTCTTAAAGAAAAGCCAGCTTTGGGCTAGGAAGAGATCTCAAACTGCCAGTGACCACACAGCCTAGAGGTCAGTGACCAAAAAGGACGTCTGAGTGAATTCAAAGACTGGTAACCTTTTGTGGTAGAATGACACTGGCCACGTAGGACGTTGTAGCCTGACATCACCAAAACAGCCTGATGGCATTTAGTTTTAAAAATAAATGCTAACAAAACAAAGTACAGGTTTTGAAATACCTCATGTTCCTCCTCTGCCACGTGACTCTAAGAGGTGCTCCCCTGCCTCACTGCCCCCTGCAAACTTTGGATTTCATGGTTAGACTGAAGGATGAAAACATTTCAAGAAAGGTACTGGGGTGATGGCTCAGCGCTTGTTTTCCAATATGAGGACCTGCATTCCACCCTCAGAACCCAAAGGGGAAAAGAGGTTGAACTCTGGGCTCACTGTCCTGCTAGCCTAACCTATTTGATAAGTTCTAGATGAATGATAGATCCTGTGTCAAAAATCAAGGTGGATGATGTCTAAGGAGCAACACCTTAGCTTATCTTCTGGCCTCCAAGTGCACATGCACACATGTACATACATAGCCCCACAAGAGTCTGAGTAGACACACACACACACACACACACACACACACACGATAGCTTGCTGGCAGGTGTATGGTGCTTGGATGATCTATCATAATTACAGCATCAACAAGAGGTCCTCAAGTATACTCACAGTGTGGCACGACTTCTTTGAAGGGGTTATGTGTATCTCCTCATCTAAGCAAGTTTACTAGTTGTTACGGTTTTAATTTTGGCTCATAACTGATGCTCCAGGAGTATGCACACCATAGAGTGCAAAGATTTCATGGAACAGTGTGCTAAAGAGAATGCAGTTTTCTTCAGCATCAACACCAAGTTCTAGGATTCACTTTGACCAGGGTTGGGTCAAAGAAGCTTTGTAGAGAAAGAGAAGTTGAAGAGGGATATGAAGGCGGTAGAGACGTTCGCCAGGCTGAGAAGATAAGGATGACATTCTAAACAAATGCCATTCTAAAGAGTTCCCTTTCTAATATACCCTCTGTGAGCATCTTGGGCAGGTAGACTGGTGGCTGCAGGAGGAGGGCATGGAGAGAGAGGGGCGAGCTTTGAAAGTCAGGCAGGACTACGCTGAAATGGCCCCATGTGCCAGGTTGAGGATCCGAGAACAGCATTAGGGAGCCAGGGCAGGGCTGTCAGCAAGAGAGTGCTTCACTTAGATTTGTATTTTGCAGAGATTCCCCCAGCAGCAGTTGGGGGCTCTGTTGCAGTTGTCCTTACTTTTATGTCTGCTTGGGCCACCCTCCAGGGACCCTGCATGGTGAGGCCCACGTTGCACACTGTCTCAATGTGAGCGGGCAGCTGTGACAACATCTGGACCAAGCATGAGGGCGGCATTTGGCGCAGAGGAAAAACTGAGAGCAGGGAGGGAAATGAAACCAATAATGGGTTTTTTAAGCATTTGTTTTATTCTCGCTCTAAATGCGCGCCCTCCTTTAACCCTGTGGATGGGATTCTATTGTGTCTAAGTCCGCTGGTATTGCAGGCTGCTCTTCAAGAAGCCTGTGTCCAGAAGGATAGGGACTGTTCAGAGTCACCCTTCCTGAGCCTGCTGGGCTTTGGGGCCACGCAGTTGCCTGCCGCTCTGAGGAGTATTTTTAGAGCTATAGTCTGGGGAGGAGATAGGATTTGTCTTTTTAAACCCAGAGCGAGCTCTGTGAGCAGGAGGACACCTCTCACATTGTGTTTAGATTCTTTCCTTAATCTAAATGCCAGGACAGAACCCTTTCTAGGAAGTGAAACCCACACGATTTTACTTATAAATAGCCCAGTCCTGCTCGGCAAGGAACAAAAATACCCACCCTGGTTCTCCTACCACAAGCAGCGGCTTGGAAGGATGCTGTCATCGGATCACTGACACCCTTTCCCCAGTCATTGTGGGCAAAGACAATGCCATCTTCCCGAAAGGAAACAGCCATAAAACCTCCTCCATGACTTCCTAAAAGAGCTTTCCCGTTCACACCGAACATCACAAGCCCCCTCCTTCCACCAAGCCCCCAGCCTCTGGGACCCTGAGACCACAGCCACAATTCAATGCTTAAATACCTGCCTCTTCCCGAGTAGGGCAGTGAAACTGCTTCCCAGACCCACAAAGCTTTCTCTACCTCTTCTCTTCCTTCTGTTTCTCCGAATCGCCTCTCCGGTTCCTACACCTGACGAAGCTCCGAGCAGGAGCTTCAATATTAGATGATAAAGCTCTGAATGTTTTCATAACTGGTTTAAAAAATATTTTGTAATTGCATTTTTTCCATTAATAGGCAGAAATGCTTCTCTTTTTCTTCTTCATCTTCTTTTTTAAAAAACCTCCTTTTAAACAAATGCACTGCTTTACGGCCGCACAATCTCACCACTTTACAGTATCGATAAACGCAGGCACACCTGTGCAATAAACTCCACTTTACATGAAGCAGGCCATTCGTGTTTTATAGCCCATTTTTCACCCATTGTCGTGGAGTCGTGTCATAGGTGCACCGTAATGTGCTGGGAGGGTAGACGGCTTGAAGATCAGTTTAACAAAATGGTCTAATTTTGCCAACTTTAGTGCCAAAATCTGGATTGAAAAATGCAGGACTGGTACCCCAGGAGACACTCCGTATGATGTCACTTCCCAGAGAATGGCCAAGATAAACATCTATTTCCAGACCCCTTGCACTCACCACACGAATTCGACTTCATTTTCAATCCCCAAATTACAGTTCCTGTTTTCTAACGATTTTAATGTTAACCTGGTTGACATTTGAACTTGCCTGACTTTTTCTCAGACTCGAAGATTTTATTACATTGCTGTTGGAGGAGACGAAATTCCATTCCAAATCTAATGACACTTTTGGAGCCCGTGAGCCTGCAAACTTTTAAAAACAACGCAAGGAAGATTGAATGGCCTTGCCAGCAGGGAGTGGCAAGCACACAGATGGGTCCCACGGAGCTCTGCAAGGTGGGCCTGGAGACTCACAGCTTCCTAGCTGGGAGGGAAGAGGAACACTGTTTTCCCTTCTTAAATGGGAAGGTAGGTCAGTTTGCACCAGTGTGAATCTGTGCACTTAGAACAAGGTTCTTTGAATAAATTGCGTGGTTATGGTAGGCCTGTTCCATTTGGCAACGCTCCCAGCACACACAGTCTTTTGTACCTGTTGCTCACAAAACAAAATGATGTGAGCAGCTGCAATGCCTCAACTCTCCCTGGGTACCACATTCCATGCGAACTCTGTGCTGAGTGAGGCTGTCTCACCCATTCTCCTTGTCTAGAGACTGAGGACTGTCTTCGTGGGACGTTACACAAATGTCTTGTAGTGCCCTGTCATGGAACACGGACAGGTCGCTTGCACACCTTATAGATGGGACAGGTGTCAGCGAGAGGTGGGAGTTATGTGGCAGCCTGTTCAAGACATTCTTCAAAGCAGCCAACCATGTTCTCCTGGTCACAAGGACAGGACCAAGTCATAGCATGCTCAC
>JAQHUG010000118.1:2003840-2048840 GCA_028555095.1 Dicrostonyx torquatus | reverse complement strand
TAGCGAACTTTCCAAGCCCTAACTTTGACAAATTTTATTTCACATTTGTCAAAGGAAATAAAGCTGACAGCATTACAGGGACTGTGTACTAAAAGTATCTCAATTCCTACGGTCCGTCCAACCTTTCCTTCCCTGGGGGAACATTAAATCCGGACTCAATTCACAGCTTTGTTTGAATGCTATATTTTGCCTTTTCTTTGCACCTTTGATATTTATTTCAGTGTTAAATCTATTCTTCCCTTCATCTATTACCCTGTTTTATTTCTGTTTTTGAGAACCTATATTTTTGCTAATAAATATTCACTGCACCGTCTCACTCTGTGCTTAATATGCCCCACTGCATGTTTTCTGTGCTAACTTCGCAACAGATTGAGTGGACATTCCACTGTTGCAGAATAGTCATAAAATTCAGGAACTTATAAAACCTACCTTTCCCCTTCTACCGTCGCTTTGCTACAGTGTATTTTTCCTCCCTCTCCTCCCCCCACCGTTGTTGGCAGCCCTGAGCAGAGTCACAGCTCCCCCCTGTGGCCTCCCGGGGGATGGCGTCCCAGCCACACTGGAGACTCCCACCTCAGTTGCCAGTCTCCCAGGAAGGTTTGGAGACATTTTGAACCTAGAGTTGTAGACCTACTTTGAGGGCTGGGAAGTAGGAGAAACAGAAATTAGCTATGAAAACTATGATGCTCTACGAACATAAGTTGACCTGGGCACCGGTGCTCACGGAAATAAGCAGTGCTGAGCAGTTGAACTTGAGTTTTTTCATTCCCGGATACACACAGTACCAGCATTTCTGGAGTCGGGATAGGGGGTGCATGGGACATGCGCTAGACCAGCTCAAAACAAACCAAGATGCGAAGGTCTGCTCTACCATCATCTTCAGGAGGCGTGAGGAAAAACCCACCCAAAGTACTTGCCAGGTTTGGGAGACACGCTCAGCTAAATGGAGACACTTTCACATGGCATAAGGTAGAATGATAACCAACTTAAAAAAAAAAAGCTTAACGCATGACAGCAGCTCAGCTGGAACCCTGGAACACATACCGCATGCATCTTTGATCTCCCACATCACATTAAGTAACAAAGACCAGAGGGCTTCAGATATGTACTAGATCGGCTGCGTTTGATCACAGTAAAATGCTTCGTCCCATTTTGGACCATGGACTGCATCAATGATTTTTTTTCTTACTACCCCCACCAAAAGAAGGGACTCTTTTTTACTATGTCTGATTGTTTTCAATTAGATCATTTCTGCTATTGCTCCAGTATAATCTCTTATGAATAGCATGGGGTTTTTAACAGTAGATGGTTGTGCTGCCCCTGGTATCCTTTGGGACAATACACCCACAGCGTTAAGTCTGAATACTAAAAGTAGCAGCTCTCATGCACGCCCGTGTGCACATACAGGTGCTCATGTTAACACACAAACACACCGTGTGAAATTGGTTTCGGGAAAACACCCCCATTTCATGCTATTACGGATGCGAGTAACAGCAAGATGTAGCGCAGAGCGGAGCTGTGCAAGCAGACACACAAACAGTCCACAGAGAAACGTGGTGCGGGCTCTGCCTGCAACTGAAATCACAGCCGTGAAAACGGCTGTGACCTGAGAGAGCTGACGGGAAATCCTTGAATCTGCCGAACCCCATCTAACAATACAAGCGCCTGGATTCTCCCTCCCTGTGGCTGAGTGTCTTCCGTTTCCTTCTTCACCGGCTAGCACCGGGCAATCTGTTATTCCCTTCTTGCATCTTTTATTCGGCAGTTCTAACCCCTTTTTGCTGAATCTGGACCATCTATTGGTTTGGCAGTGGTCAATTGCTGCTGGTGATGTAGCCGGAACACCTGCGAGTTGAGGGCACTCGGGAGTACTTTTACACACGGCTTCTCTGCACCTTTAAGCGTAACTTCAGACAGTGAATTTGTGTGTGAGACCAGCTGCACAGTTGAAAAAAAAATCACAGCCACAGATTTCAAGTTAATAACTCTTAAAGGAAGTGCATACACTAAATGATAATTTCCAAAGACAATAATTAGCATACCAGTTCTCTTCAAATATCAATGTTTACGACGCGGTTGGTCGTGGAAGCACTTTTTGTTTTCTTTGTTTTTGATGCAGGCAAGTGTGATTTCACACTGGAATCTTAAGCGTTTTAGGTCCAGGTAACTGGACAAGTATGAAAGAGACTGTTCTTAGCATGTACTAGAAGTGCGATGGCTCTACCCCTTAAACTATGTTAAATAATAAATAACTTACTAAAGCACGTTCAATGTAATAATGGGCTTTTTCATGAATCGTTGTAAAAGAGAGATTAGAAAAGTAGAAGCCGCAGTCTTTGGGGGAAAATAACAGGAATTCTTAGCAGTGGGGTTGCGTAATGGTTCTGTATTTTTTAAATGTGCCCGTATCCACCCACAGTCATTTAAGTGCTTAAATAAGCACAATAAATGTAAATAATTTACTGCTTTGCAAACAGAAAATTGGGCAGAAAAGTAATTTTGAACTGCAAGTTGGCTTGCAGTCTTCCATGATTTGGGGCCCTGTAAAATGTAACTGACGCACTGTTCATTAAGTCGCTCAGATTGAGCCTTCTTCGCATTCATTAGCGACTAATTCAGACAGATATTTAACTTATTAAGGTAAGCAAATAAACAAAAAGGACACACTCTGGGTCTTAAGGTTCTTAGACCTCTAATTGCTTTTGTGCCCTAATTATCAAGATTAACACCTTGCGGTGTCCCCACTCCCTTTTGCCTTGCAGGGGGAAAGATACCAGGGTGTTTTCAGATCCTTGTAGTAGGGAAAAGGAAGGCTTAGGAACTTTTTTATTTCTTCAATATTTTTTCTCTCTGAAGACAAGATGACCACCCACCAAAATGAGAGGATCTGGTACTCTAAGTTGTACACAGATTTTTTTTTTTTAACTCTTAGCTAAGCTGAGGAGTCATTCATGGCTCTACTGAGAACAGAGCTGGGAAGGCTTCCCAGCGAGGAGCCACCTCTGCCATAGGAATAAATCAGGCTTCCGGGAGACCTGCGACCCACTAGTGGCTCAGCTCCACTCCTGTCTCCTGCTGCATCAATCACAGATTCTCTGAGGCTGTGAGAGCTAAAGTTCATATTAACTTAAGGTCATATGTAGTTGTCAACACTTTGTAATTAGTGACAAACCCCATGCAAGCTCTTTAATATTTACTGTAATAATATTATTCGTAATGGAGTCATTCTGTATTCATGTGGATATAATATGTAATTCCATTGTAATTTAGCATTAATTAATGTCCACTTATTGCAGTATATTATAGTATAGGAAACAATTTCTGATAAGAGACACCAGTGTAATTTAAGGGCAAACCTGACTGTAATTTGAATAATGATATACATGACTTCATGTCTCCATGCCCCTGCCCCCACTCTGATTCCCCGGTGTGCAGCAGAGCCTGAGGGCTCTCACACATGCACATGTGCACACGCACGCATATGCACACCCATCTGCACTCACTCTATGTCCACGGAATCAAGGAGATGCTTATGAAGAAAACATTAGTTTGAAGGGCTTAGAATCTCTTTCTAGCTAGTTCTTAAAAATGCTAAAGTTTGTCCCTGTAAGAATTCTTCATGACAATTTGCATCATCAATGCCAGCACCTCTGAGCAAACCCCTTTAAAAAGATCCACGTAAGTCAGTTGACCGTTAGTGGAAGCTATTGTTTTGTTTTGTTTGTTTTTTAAAGTGGCAATTATTAAAGCTCTTTGAAAACACAAGCCAGTCTCCTCCAGCTTCTGCATTATTCACCCACCTCGCTATAGAACAGCTTCTTGCCTGCCTATCCACCCAGGAACAAACCTAACGGTGACTGTTGTGCGGGTCATGCCAGGGCCACCTCGCCTAGCTAGGTGGTGAAGGTGCACAGGGTGTAGGTGGCCGGCCAGCGGGGGTCTCTGCGGCTTGCTGAGCCCTTGGAGATGCCCTCCCAGCCTCCAGCTGCTAATTGCAATTTGTTGGGCTTGTAAGCAGGTCTGCAGCCCCAGCACCATTCTCTCTTGAACTCGATAACATATATCACTCGTTCTTGGGGATTTCCAAACCCCCTTCTCCTTTAATTCTTTCCTTTCTTTAATGGGTGACTGGATAAATTCAGCGGTGGATTTTTGTGACTCCGAAATAGCAGATAAGTCTATGATGCACTCTTGCTGTGTGGTTTAAAACTCCCACACCATATGTTTTCTCACTGGAATGCCTCATCTTGCAAAATTACAGGAACCGAAGCTTAAAAACACAATTAGGTAGTTTAAAATGGAGTATTAAAGACATACCGCCTATATTCCAAAGCCTGCAAGGTTTTCTTTCTCTCCTCTTTTTGGTTTGTTTTGTTCTTAGAGTTCTCTGTATTTGATTTTTATACTAATCACGGTCCATATTTTTTGGATTACGCTCTATATGCTGTGGAGAAACGATAAATGAGAGTGAGCTACCACACTTCTCGTCACACAGAGATCTTCATGTTGCTGCCAAAAATGAATAAAAAAAAAAAGAGAAGTGTTTCACGATGAAGCGTCCTCTCTCTTATTTTGTTTAGCGTAACATACATAGGTAGACAGGCAAAGCGATCTGTAGAGATGTTTTTGCAGTATTTTGAAAATAACGGCATCCTTTCCGACCTCTGAAGGGAAAATGAAAGAAAATGAAATGCATACAGTATTCACAATGCAGTGTCCAAATGGCTCTTTCAGATTTCTCCTGCTTGTGTGTCTGTCTTAGCAAGAACGAACAGGCAAGCAGGTAGGGACACACACACACACACACACACACACACACACACACACACACACTCGTAAACAGAACCTATTTTCAGCTCAACGGTTTTTTGTCAAGCTACAAGCCAAATTGAGTGACCTGAAACTATCTTCTTAACTTGGGGTTCCTCCCTCTTCTGCTGTTTAAAAAGAAGCAGGTGTGAGGAGCCAGTATAAGCCGAGTATAGAAAAAGGAACAAGTGACAGCTCATAATCTCCCTACTTCTTTGTTTCCTCATTAAACTTATTTCAGATTCACTGTACATGAAAACACAGTAAAATATTTTATAGACATTTTGCATTACAGTTCTCGAAGCTCTTGACCAAATTGCCACTTTATGCCTCACTCCTAGCGGGCCAAGGTTTTAATATATGATTTACAATCACAAACTGATAAACTACTGAGTTTGTAGATGCGGTACTTCGTGTCTCTAGCAACTGTATTATTCTTTTCTAAACTATATATGATGTAGCCACAAAAAAATAACTGCCTGCATGAGTTTTATTTGTGTGCTAAAACATTTGGTTAATTTGTCCTAGAAATCATGCCAAGTGTAATTGGGAGCTAGGAGGTTGTAGAAGCTAAGGCCACCAGGATGGATAGTCTTGGAGCCCCCTTTTGTTAATGGATGTGGAAGCTTCGTAGCATCTGCTGGAGTGATGGGGGTTCTCCATACACTGTGGGTCCTGTATGAACACCAAAAGCTTAGTTTCTGTCCTTCCTTTGTGGACCAGAGTATTCTTAAGTGTCTGAGAGAACAGTTGATACGCAAGCTAAATAGCCCTGCAAAAATAAATATTTACCTTAGTTGTTTTTTATTCTGTGACGAAGGAGTTACCTCCTTCCAGAGGCAGCAGGCAATACATGGCTACCTCCTTCACGCCCTGCAAGGATGGGCTTGGCTTTTGCTATCTTGGAGCTAGCCTTGAGGACTCTCCTTTTCTATCCTGACTTCATCGGATGAACCGTCTTCCTGAGATAACAAATCTTCTGTTGCCGTCCGTGGAGGAGTTTGGTTCGGGGCTACCTCTGAGCGACGTGAACTTGGCCTTGCTGGTGACTTACACTAATTCCTCCCTTCCTATTAAGAATCAGGGCCCTTGGGAAACAGCCTGGAGCCATACAGCTGATGATTTTACCAAATTTGCATCTTTTCAACAGTAATGGGGATGGCTTCCACAAAGACTTCTAGGCTTTAAATAGATGCTAAATGGTTGTTTCTAGTTCCTTCCTCTTGACTCCCTGGAGAAACACTTCCCATCTCACCCACTTCAGGACTTGCGCTGAGCTGCCAGGCAGCAGAGTCCTGTGTGGACCTGGCAGCCAGTCACCTAAGCCAGGAGCAGGTTTGTCAGGCAAAGAAGCTAGACTACCTTCTTCTGGGCCCACACCTTGGGCTTGTGAAGGGAGCCAGTGAAGTCTTTGGTGCTAGGACCCCCAGGGGTCCACACAGGATATTTGCCTCTTTTAACTGTAGGGAGGGCAGTCTTGATCAAAGAAGACTGGACAGAGGAGCATAATGTGGAGAGAGCCCCTGGGTGTGGCTAAGGAGGTGCTCCCGGGAGAGCACTCAAGCCCCCATGCTTCTTCTCCTGACCTATAGCAGGGGCTGAGGCGGTGGCTGCCTTTTTATTAAAGATAAGATTAAGATATGGTTGTGTGCTTTGGGAATGTACCAGGCAGCTTTTTTTTTTTCCTTGTGCTTTTTAAAATATTTTGTTTTATTTTGAGACAAGGCCTCATGTAGCCCCGGCTGGCCTCCAATTTGTTCTGTACCTGAGGATGACCTTGAACTTCTGATCTTGTGAGTATTGAGATGTCACGGTAAGTCACCAAATCTGGTTAATGCCAGCCTTGGGGTGGCACTGAAGGCTTTGTGTGAGCTACACAACATTGTGCCAACTGAGCTACATCCCCAGCCCTGAAGCTGCCCCAGATGGTCATTCTAAGTGTTTGCTGCTCCCTGCTACCCCCGGTTTGGTCTGTTTTTGCCAGGGCTACGTGGCTATCATTGGACATGACAGGTCCATGATCTCTGTGCTTCCTGAGAGTTCCCAACCCAGGGGCTTCAGGGTAGGGCTTCCCTGAGGTTGCCCCTGTGCCCATCTTCTTCCTCAAGTCCCTTGAGAAACTGGAAAAAGGATGTGTGCATATGTCTCTTTCTGTCTTGAGGGCCTCTGCTCCCTGTCTCTGAGTGGGATTGGGCAGAGCTGAGGAACACCCTTCCTCCAGTTCTGGAAAACTGGTTGAGGTATTTGATGGGCTATGTTATTTAGTGGACTAGCTATGATGGACTTGCCTTAGCACCAACAATGTACTAATTAGAATTACTCTGTGACTGTGGACTGAGGAAGGTCAGGCTATCTAGACTTGTCTAGAATGCATGTTTGACCTAATATGAATGTCCCTGGAGCCTTGGGGGTGTCCTGTGATCAAAGTCATGAGCCAGAACTACCCAGTTAAATTGTCAGTCTTTAATTCCCTTAGATATTGTGGCCCTTATAAAGGTGAATGTCTTTATCTGCTGTTGCTGTAAGCCCTTCTTAAGAGCAGCCTTCCTATAGGGTAAGGGGTCAACTTTGCCACGCCTGGGAAAGCCCTTTGCTTATGGACACGCATTGCAGCACTTGAGTGTGCTGCCTTCAGAAGCTCATACCCTGTATAAGTCTCTCAACTTTGTTATGCAGTTGAAACCAAGAAATCTTACTTTTCTTACATAGTCAATTTATAACTTTTTCAAAATACATCATTATATCAATTTAACATAAATGTAATAACTTATTTTCAATTTCAAAATATACCAGTAACACTGGGCTTATTTGCCTTGTCCCTTAGGAGCCAACCCACGAGTCAATGAGGCACTTCACAGAACTTGCAGTGGAAATTCTAGCGGGCCCTCTCCAGCTCTTCTGTTTCTTCCTGATAGTCTCTCTGGGAGGCTCAACCCCATGTTTTATCTCCTGGTCACTGACAGGGAGCATGGGAGAAAGGAATGACCAGTTTCCTCGCTGGAATAAGAAGGCAGGAAGAAGGAAGCTGGGGACCCGGAGAGCCCTGATTCCCCTGAGACATATGGAGTGCCCCAGAGACAGCTGCAGGTCACAGTGGACACACATCCTACAAGTGCCTTGTGAATCCAGGGCTTAGCACAGCCTCCATGGGGTTCTGCCCCCAGAAAAGGGGCAGCTATCATTTCACCGTCTCGAATTTCCCGACTTCTTGGGTGTTGGAAGTTGATTCCTTCCATGAACTTTGAGTAGGAAATGCGTATCAGAATCATCAACTTCCATCAGGAAGCTGAAAAACAGACAAACCAGAATCCTCAACTTCCATCAGCCAAAGACCCTGCCCTAGCCCAGCTCTCCCGGGGTGGCGGCCATGTGACTGTCCTCACCCATCCCTACCAATCACCTTAGTGGAATAGTATGCACAAACTCAGCAGCAGCAGCTAGTTCCTTTCACACACACTTTGAACTTTCTCTTTCAGTGCATGTTCGATGAGGTGGGTGTATTCTTCCCTTAAAGCCATGACTTTGGAAACCAGCGAACCTTCCGGTTACCCTTCCTAGTTTTGTTAATAGCAAGGTGAAGTTATCAGTTACGCTGCTAATTGCAAAACAGGCTTTATGTAACATGTGGATATTTAAAATGCTTGCGGCTTAGCTCAATTAAGAAAGTATGTTTTATGCATATAGTTGTTTGAGTTAAGGCATTGACTTTATTTGTTTCCCTCTTCAGGCTTCAGTAAGTCGTGCACTAAATGCATCATGGATTCGCAGCGTAGGCGCATCTTGGCTCAGTTCTGTGGGTTTGCGAGTGGGCTTAGCCTCCGCGAGCCAAATGCAGCATTGTAGCAGAGAGCTTCGCCTTTCGGCGGGATCTGCTGGAATTTTACTTCATCAGATGTGCTCCTCGGCTCTCAGCCCAGTCATAGCTTTTGGCTGATGCTCGGCCACCACCTTCTCACTTTTCTGGGAACGCCATTACTTTTGGCCACACTCACGTTCTGACCGGTGCTACTTGGAAATTTTTGAGATGAGATCACTGCTGGTTCGAGTTACTGGACAGACATTAATTCACCCAGCTGGGTCCATTCAGGGGCAGCAGAGCCCCCCCTCCCCCGGCAGCCACCCTGGGTGAGAAACAGGACTCTAAGGTGGGGGTTGCCAGGGAACTGAGCCTTGCAGAAGTGGTCTGTGGGAATTTGACTGAGAGCAGGGAAAGGGGGAGGCACATTTTTCAGCCACGCAAGTCAATGTGAAAACCACCTTCCTTCCAAACTAGAAGATGAATGAAAAAAATCCTAAGAAACAGTTACTTGTTATATTGCCCAATAACTAAAGAAATATAAGCACACACATGTATGTCATAACACACCACACGACATACCACACACACACACACACACACACACACACACACACACACACACACACGGATGTGTCCATATGTATTTAAAGGCGTTCTCTTTGTTAAAGCAGAGTGACCCTGCTGGTGTAAGACTGCCTTGATGCAGAGTGAAGACGGATCCAAAGCTCTCAGGTTTGACCACAGATTTATCCTTCATCAAAATTCATTATGGGACAGAGCCCAGCAACCTCAGTGTCACTACCCTAGAAAAATGGGGGGAGGGACTTAGTGGGGGGATTACCCCTCCCCGCCCCAGGGTATAACTGGCCTGTGACCTCCCCCCACACACTTTACTGCATAACACCCAGATGTCCAAAACCATTTTCTGTTAACGCTGTGAAATTTGATAGAACATGTAATGTGATACAGCACATGAACTCAGTGAGAGAAATTATAAAACACAGCCCACGTTCTATGCGTAAAATTTTCAGGAGTGTTTTCCTAAAGGTTAAAAACCCAGAACAAAGCCCCGGTGGGGTCTCACATGGGATCTGCTGCTGCCACCTCCTGGACCCTTCTCTCTTTGTCCCTTTCTGGTGCTGTGGTCTCTCCTAAGGCTTCTCTGCACAGATACTCACTCATTAAGGTTCCTGAGGACGCTTCTGTTGACACAGAATTCGTAAACAGGAGAAACATCTCCCCAACCCGTGCCTCTGTTCTAGAAGACAAGGGCTCTGTCTGCAGTGGCAGGAGAAAGTGTCCCAAGGCCACACTGTGGAGCTCACATGACTCAACTTCTAGTGGACTAGGTGGACCCAGGAACAGGACAGGGAGCTGAGGAGGTGGAAACATTGGCTCCCTGCATTGCCCTCATAGACTGAAAGCCCCTGTCCTTCTGTCTCCTACCAACAGCTGTGTCATTTGTCAATGCGCTGAGAAACCTGTTCTTCATAAAGTTTATAAATCCGAAAGAGAGGGAGAGGGCGGGGGTGGGGGTGGGGAATTAGTCTTGTCACGGAAGCTGCAGTGTGACACAGTGAGTCACGCAGTAAACCCTTTTGCCCACGTCTCTTCACTTGCAAGTGTTCGTTGCAGACTCATTGGTCTGTCGATATCTCTGGTGTCTGCTACACTATCAATGCTGGGCCCTCCCTGAACTCCTCTTGGTTATCCTGCTGTTACCCTGTGTTGTGGTGGGAGGTGGCCAGGGCAGAGAATGGATTTAAGGAATGCAGAGATGAATGGGATGGAGATGCATGATATGAAAGACACAAAGAATAAAGAAAAAGAGAAAAAAAGAAAGCTTACAAGTCCAGAGGAATGCAGAGGTCTGGGTGGCACAAAGTTGTGGGCAATGCTGCTTGGCACACACCTCAAGGGTTTCCCTCGCTGGTATGTGGTGACCGGGTTATGTGTGAGGACCCAGGAACTTGTTCCTCTTTCTTCATGGGAGTAGGTAAGCCTAGAAGACACTGTGATGACTTTGAAAGCCCAGCCCTCACTTGAACTTGTGCCTCAGTTTCCTCACTGGAAACAGCCTTTTCTGGTCTTTGGTTTGTGTGCACGTGAGAAGTGGAGAGTGTTGGTTGTCAGCCTAGCAATGCTGGTGTGGGTCGAGCTGGTTCTTTCTTTCCTGTTCGTGAGCAAATGTTTGTAAAAAGCACACATGAGTCCCACATCTATCATAGGACTTTCCAGAAACACAGACATGAGTTGGAAACAGTAATCCCGCCCCTGTTTGTGTCAACATCCTGGAAATGAAGCCTATTTCACTTGTATTTTCAGTACATTGGTACTGTTAGGTATGTGCAGTTTTATATTCATGTCCCGTCCCCCCACCACCACAGGCCTTGACTATAAACCCTTCTTTGTTTTGCACTAATACACTTTGTGACCGGCCTTTAACAATGTCAAATGATCTCACAGATGGATTTTTAAAAATTAATCAAACTGACTTAAAAGTTTTTAGCATCTTTTTTCTTTTCTAGTAGATACAGCCCACTATTTGGGCTATTTTTCCCCCCTGAAAAGCTTGCCCCATGTATGATGATTTCTTTGGGGTAGATTTTGGAAAAGGCATTTCTAAATGCAGGGACTCGGGGGCACAGGTTTCTGAAGGGATTTACCTGGCTCACTGTCACCTACAGCGCATGGAAAAGTGAGGTTCAGGCTCAGGACCATAGCGAGTAATACTTTTCTGCTTTTTTGTTCAACCATCAAAAATAGCAGGTGATTGAAAATGATATTTGATGTTTAGCTAAAATCACTTTTATCAGGTTTAATCTGTTTCTTTCCAAATATATGCAGATCTTTTGCTTTTCTCCCAGGATTCCACATGCAACGCCCCCCCCCAACACTGGTATCACCGCAGAGTCGCTCAAGTGCTCAGCTTGTTTTTTAGAGTTCAAAAGCTTTCCCTCCAAGTCCTTGAAGAAGGACCTAGGCAATGTGTTCTCCTATTTCTCCTCCTCTCTCTGCGTTTTCTTTCCTCTAAATTGCTTCTGTCCCTTCAGCTTTTGCAAAAGGCATCCTGACCTAGGAGAGTCTACTGCTAGAGAGACAGCAACATCCAGTGTCACCAAGCACTGTCCCACTTATCCACAGGGGGACAGCCTAATTATTACTGTTTACTCCCTAACATTAACCAGTTCACTGCCAAAGCCCACTGCAACTGCAAACACACCTTTAGTCACTGTCTCAATTCTCAAAGCCAGTTGCTGCTACTTCCAAATAGTATCACCTAGGGGCAGAAGCTCAAGACTGGGCACTTTATACTGTTTGTTACTTGAGGAATTGAGACACTCCTAGGGATGCTTAAAATAGATGCCCTGGTGGTGACTGTGTGTCAGAGTCAGAAGTGTTAGACTCCTAGGAGATCTGCAGGGCTTGTTGGACCCCTGTGAGATGTTTGTGTGGCAACAGCCCGAGCATCATACTTTTGACAGACATCACTGGATGGATGCTCCTGACATCAGCAGACGGCACAGAGTATTCATGTGCAAGGTAGACTTGAGTTTCTCCCTGCTTGCTGTCTGGAACCTCCTGTTCTGGCAGTGAGCATCATTGCTCTCAAACTGTGTTTCTCAGCTCATTAGTGAGAAATTCCTGAGCTAGCTGTGCTGTCCTCTGCCGCTCACTTTCCCTGAACCTACCTCCTTCATGTTTGTGGAGATGGTTCCAGAACCTTCTCTTGGAGATGAACTCTTCAGAGGCTTCAGTCCTTTACAAGAGATGCATGCTTGCACAAAATTTGTGCACATCCCTTGTATACTTTAAATCACCAGTACACATTAGTAGTGTGTCAATGGTTGCTATTCTGTATTATTTATATATTAACAAGGGGGGAAATCTGCATATATTTGGCAAAGGTATGTGTGTATGTGTGTGGTGTGTATGTATGTATGTATGTATGTATGTATGTATGTACGTTGAGGTTTCATGTATTCCAGGCTGGCATCCAGTTGGCTGTGTAGTCATGGGTGACCATGAACTTCTTGATCATTCTACCTCCTGGGTGCTGGGATTACAGACATGCATCAGCATACACAGCAAATGTGGTTTAAGATCAAACTAAGGTCTTCATGCATGCTAGGCAAGAATTCTACCAACTGAGCACATCCCCAGCCAACTCGTGCTTTGAAAAACATAGTTTTGGTCCCTGGTGGGTTGGATCCATACAGTGGGGGCACACTTGCCCAGAAAACCAGTGGTTCTTTTCTAGGATAAAGAGCTAGGCTAGGCTCTTAGATAGGCTAAGAGGCTGTGGCATAATTTCACTGCACTGGGGACATGTGTAGCCTTTACTTCATAGCTGCTGCAGGGTTTTGAATGTCTCTGCTGACTGTGACATTACAGTGGTTGGTGTCAAGAGGATGACTGAAAGAAGAACAAGCATTGGGGTTGGGGACTTGAAGTTGTGTTGTGTCAAAGTCATTTTCATTTTGACTCTTTATTGATAGACTGTGTCCTTTACAGCCCAAGAGATTAAGAAAAGTGGAGAGCTTGGAAGGCAAGAATGCATGCCAATTAATGCCTGAATATCTGAGATGTGGAATTTCTCAAAGACAGTGACCCACGTGCTTAATAAAACTTATTGGGTCCAGGAATATCCAAATTGGCATCTATAAAGGGAAAACTCCTGTTTTTTAGTGTTACCCCATCCTAAGCAACATGCAATTATTGTCATTTTAATTTGGAGTTTGGACATAAGTCTGTGAAGTGATTTATATAGATGAAGTTTGCCACTGAATAATAAATAAATGAGTTGCCAATAACTCTGAAAGGGTGTAACAGCACCTCCTTTCTATTGTCAATCATCTTTAGCTCAAACTTCTGTGGTTAGTGAGCCGTAATGAGTACCTGCCGACTGCGTGGAGACCTTGAAGTTCTGCAGCACAGTCTTAACTGGGAAGAGGCCCACTTTGGTGGAGCATTGAAAGGTTCTGAGTTGAGAACACTTACATCCACACCCACCTACACCGCCCCAGACCCGAAAGCAAGCTACAATATGCAAGAATGACCAACGTCTTAAAGGTTTGCTCTTTAAAAATTCTTATTTTTTTACATATTTATATATACAATATTAAAGAAAATGATCCCCAACTGTGCCTCGTGGTCCTTATTCAAATTGGGAGCCTAATTAATTACAGTGTCTGTTTGAAGCCTTTCCAGTTAAATTTTAATGTAGACGCACTACAGCTGAAATCCTTCCTTCCCACTCATTCTCCCCCATAGTCTTATTCTTTTGGCTTTAAGGAAAGCAGCCATCCCCAATACCCCACCAACACTTTATCTGTCCCACTATAAAGCTCTAGTTCTTTTCCTAATTAGGGGCCTGAAAATTATTTACTCTAGGTTTAAATTAAAGAAACAGACAAGCAATCTGGTGTAAAAAGCAGAGTCCCAAATTCTAAGGAAAAATGAGTCTGTGTTTAATTTCTCTTTAGGCGCAGAGCTACTCAGCCCTGTGTAATGGAAGGTTGAGGCAGAGTGGTCCCCCTCCACCTTGCTGCGGTGTAATGCAATTTAGCTTCATTAAATTACTGGAGGGCCAGTTACTTAAGCAGAATATTGATTTTCAGTCTGGTCCGTGTTTAACATAATTCTGCGTAGGCAACAGCTAATTCTGCATTTGAATCTAACACCCTAATGGAATTACAAGATGCCGCTTGACCACAGGAGGCCACACGGCTGTCCTCTGTACACCTCCTGACAGCCTTTCTTACACTTTAACCCCTCTCTGAGACATGGGTCTCAGCTTCCAGGGACACATGCCATAGCTGCTGTTGCCTTACCTGGGACATGGTTTGGTGGCAAGAAAGCATTACCTATGGTGTTGTATTTTTAAAACAGCTTGGCCCTGATAACCTTATCATTAATACTGTGTGTGTTGGGGGGGGAAGACCCACAGGTTTCACTGGTTTTCTTTGTGCTTCTGAGAAATAAAAAATGAGGCTCATCTTCAAGTTCAGTCTTCCTTCACACAGGTCTGATGCCTTCATAATTTGCTATAAAAATTTTTGGTGAAAAAAAAAAAGAATCGTACATTGCTTAGCAGCACAGGTGACACCCTTTGTTGGTTGTGAGCACAGAAATGTCTTTTAAGAACGAAGTAAACATTTTCATCAGGATGGGTGGCCCATGCTTCAAACTGCAATCCCACCCGCTGAGAGGCAGAACAGGAGGATTAGGGTTTCAAAGTCACCTTTGGCTGCTTTGTCAACTTGAGGCTAACCTGGGCTATATAAGACCCTGTGTCCGTAAAGAAAAATAGTGGAAGTTAGGATTTACCTTATTTCTGGAGGATAGTAATTTTAAAGAGATAAGAATTTTTTTTATTTGTTTTTAATTTACAAGAAAAATGAGTAGGCGTTTAAATTTTTTCCTTAGCCTAAGAGGGATTCTTTGATTTGAGCTTCTTCTGAATGTAGGAGACTTACATGTGGCCTAGCAGGACGGCAAGAAGACACACAGAGAGACAAGGGACAGTGGCCAGGCAACGTGCCTCCACATCAGAAGCCACTGTCACGGCTCTCATTTCAGGAGAGCAACAGCATCCAGAAGCAAATTCACCATTTCACACCTGAACAGACTGCCCGTTCATCTTTGGAAGGCCCTGCAGTCCTACCACCTCCTCGGGACTTACCTCAGGTCCAGGAGCTAAGGAGCCTCTTTAGCTGATTGCGTGAGGGGACATCCATGTCTCCTGAGTCCCTGAAGGGACCCAAGCCAGGGTGACATCCAAACAAATGGAGGCGGCAACTTAGGAGAGTGGGTTTGGTGCTTAGCATGGCTGTCTGACCCAGGCACCTGCTTCCAATTGAGAGTCACCCCGCACTCCTTCTTTTGGCTTTTACTGAGCTCTGATAGCCTCGGAGGGTTTTCTGGGAGCAGCTGAAGTTTGTCCGTCATCTTTAATGCCTTAGGTGTCCGCACAGTTCTTTTCTATGTGAGTGCAGCTTGAGTGCTTTGTGGCACGGCAGAACGCAGACAGCCCTGTGGACCAAAGACATAAAACCATAGTAGGTTCCTATAGCTATGCATCAAAAAAGATCCAGAGGAGCACTACCCCCTAAAGAGGGTCGTGGGGAGAGGTTGTCAGGGCAGCATGCACTACTCCAGCCTAAAGATCTGATATTTTCATCACTGTAGTCTTTCCCATTCAGGCTTGCAGTCGAGCTGGAGAAAACATTTGAATAAATACATAAATTCTTGCTACTCATTTATAGCATTTTCCCGGATCAACTCCCCATTCCCCAGCCATAGAATGTCTTTAGAACATGTGTACTTTATGATAGAAAAAAATAGGTAAACATCTTTAAGTGACTAATTAGATACATTTTAAATAGGCTAGAGCAGCCTCATCAGAAGGCTTTCCACTTCCTGCCTAGCTATTTCATTCATAAATATTTAATAATCAGGTGGGCTCCCTGTACGTTCTCTCCTGTCTGCTCTTGGTCCATTTTCAGGTCTATTCATTTGCCTAATTGATGTAGAAAACAGCATGTGATATAAGTATGTATTTCTGTGTATTTGCAATGGAAAAAAATGGACCTTGCACAAGTTACAGTATAAATCTTAGGAGCAGAGTAACATCAAGAGAATTTTGGTGATAATGTGGAAATTGTAATAACATTCTATATTAAAAATGGTAAGCATTCTTCGTGTAATAATTAAGTCAAATTGAAGGGTAGAGTATATGAAAGAGTGTAGATTGCTTATAATTTTGACAACAAACATCAAAATTGTTATTTTTTTTCATTTTTATGTTATATCATTCATTGAAACCATTTGAAATGGGATAGCATGAATGTGAGGGAGCTTCATTATTTTCTTAGTCACACACTTTATGAGACAAGCACTGGCCAGCGCAGGCTGGTGATGGTGGGCATTGCTGAGACCTCACGAAGCATGTTGACAGAGGGAGCCATTTGTAAGTATCATGGACCCTCATTATTTAGAGTCCTGTAAGGGAGTCAAGGATTTAAGATGAGTTTCAACAGTTGCTTCAGTTTTATGATGGCTCCCTCTCTGGTTCTCTGCAAAGCTTTGACTGAAGAGCAAAGAGAAGACTAAATGGTCATCCAAAGACGACCATGAGACCCCAAACTCCAGTCTTCGATGCAAAACTTTGGCCCATCAAAATGTGCAACTCCATTCCCATGCATGGGAGTCTACATCTAGGCAAGCCTTCTTTCCTGACACAGCGAACCATTGCTGACAAGTCGTTAACATGAAGGGTCCTTGGAGGCAGCTGGAATACACTGTCTTTGCCTTCTGTGCTGTGAGCATCCACTGGCCACTTAACAAACTCTACTTTCTCCCCAGGTCAAGTTTGCATGGAAGACTAGCCTTTCTTCTAGTGTCAAGGATGAGGGATAACCAATACACACACAGGAGGAGCCACGTCCCTCCATCGTCTTGAGGGACAACTCCGCCCTGCTGTGTGGGAGGCTTCTCTGTTGTAGACATGATAAATTCTGGGTGTGTTCACCTTTCAGGCACACCTGTCCTCAGCTCCCATGGTCAGAGTGGTCACGGTCACATGGCAGTTCAGCAGGTCGTCTGTGCTATCATGGTTCCTTCTTCTGCCATGTAGGTTCCATTCTGGACCTTCCTCCTTCGGCTCCAATAAGGCTACCAATCTGCTAGATAGCCCTGCCTACATTAAGATGGATCTTCCTTCAAGTGCTATCTCAGAAGCCAGTCAACTCTATAGACCCCATCTTAGACACACTTAAGAATGTGCTTTGTTAATCTCCCAGGTATCACTGAACCACTGTTATTAATCCCCACAGTTTTTTTTCAATAAAAGAGGCTTCCTCAATGCTTGAAAAATACTGCCAATATAAAAATGACTAGAAAATGAATATTCAAGTCAGTTTTGTTAAGATAATGAATTCATGGAATGTGAAGTTAAGGTTTTCTTTTTTCCGGGAGGAAAAAAACAAAGCGACAGAGACAGGAAATAAAGCAACAGACTGGAACGATACAAAATCGACTTGATCTGTAATTAATAAGAGTTGTAGCAAAAAAGGTGGGAAAGCCAAGGAACAATAAAAACGAATTCTCTAAAGATGCATCTGAAGTTTGAAAATAGATGGACTGCAACCATTTTGGACTATCCAGAAGCCATCATTCCAGAGCCAGAAGCAGAAGCAGCAGGAGTGGAGAGGCAGGTTGCCTGCAGAGGAAGAGCAGATCTACCGCAGACCCAGCACAGTCCCGGTGTTTTCCAGAAGTCTGCAGAACAAGGCCTTCAAAGGGCTGCAGCTCCAGCCCAACCTTCAGGTCTATTCCCAAAGTGTCATTCTGCGTGAAGACAGAAGATGCCTTTGAAGCACGCAAGGAAATAGAAAGCTCGGAACCTCAACAGAAAGTTAGGGAGTTATTTAGTTATGCAACAAGGACATAATCTAAGAAAAAGGTGAATTCCTGCAGCCAGAAGTCTTCCTTTCAGCTCATCACAGTGGGATTCAAATGTGACAGCTAAACAAGGTTTGCAGAGGGGGGAGAAAGAGTAGCACATTAGAATAGCTGGGCAGAGGGTTTGGGGAGGTGGTCGTCTGGAAAAGGAAAATTTATGGCTGAGGCAAGAGCTTAGACCAAGGAAAGAACGCATGCTTGCAAAGTAAGAGGAGAGAAATCAACTTTAACTCAGTCTCAGGAACATTTTCTATAGCTACCCAGGACCAATTGGTTACTGAGTAAAGAAAGGTAATTATTGAAGAGACTTGAATGCTGCTGCGAGCATCAGCATCTCCGCTTCCAGAATCGGAGTAACGGAAATAATACTCATTCATTGTATTTTTAAGCGCAGGAAAACATTTTCAGGCAAGATTCGGCAATGACTCACTGACTCTCTATCAGGGTATATAAGCTATAGCCTTGATGACGCAAAAGAAAAGCTGAGAAAATCAAGAGATGGGAGAGGGAGTAGATATCTGTGTGAAAATGGAACTAATTGCTTGATTCTCTAAAAAGGAGCAGTTGAGGAACATAAGCAAATGAGAAGAAACATGGCAGGGGTGGGGCGGGGGGGCTGAGCTAAACACTTCTCTTTCCTGCCAATCACTGCCTACACAACTGTCTCTGCTTGTTTCTTTGTTGCTGCAGTATAACACTGACCACTTCACAGTACAGCACAGAAGGAAGTCGGGGCAGGAAGGAGCTCCAGGAAGGGGCCTGGCTGCAGGAACTGAAGTAGAAGCTGTGGAGAAACTCTGCTCCCTGGCTTGCTCTCCCTGGCTCACTCATAAGTCTTTCCTATATAACCCAGGCCCACCTACCCATGACTGTCCCGAAAATGCCCCCACAGATATATCCACAGAGTAGTCTGACCCAGTTGAGTCAGGTGACTCTAGTTTGTGTCAGGTTTACAAAAACCAGCTTTTACAGCAATGCCAAAAGTTAAGTCCAGAAATAAAAATTAATATATGCACCTGACTTATGAAACATGGATGAAATTCATTTAAGAAAATGATGAACATGGAACGTGGGACTAAGGACGGAAACAAACATTGAGGGAAACTTTCCTTTTCAACCTACCTGGAATATTCAGTGTTTAGCCATTTTTACACAAGTAATATTTTTCTAAAGCATTTAGAAAGTCTCATTTTTATTAAAAAAAAACAATGATGGTTAATAATGGTGGTCAACAAACTGGGTTGAAAAATACCTCTGAGATCAACACAGCCCACTTCTGGACATGTCTAAGATGAGGTCTGTAAAGCTGACTAGTATTTGAGAGAACCCCTGAAGGAGAAATACCTACACTAATGCGTTCAGGGATATCTAGTAGTCTGTGAGACTGAATGGAGCAAGAGCCAAAGGAGGAAGGTCCAGGATGGAGCCAACAGGGCAGAGAAAGGAAACATGATAGCCCAGCATCCCACCCTCCATCTGCCTGCATCCTGACGAGATGAACAGCCTCCTCCACTGCACATCCTCAATGTCATGATGTCCTGCCTCATCACAAGCCCAAAGCAACGGAACCAAGTGACCTGACGTTGACACCTCTGAAACCAAGAGTCACAATGAATCTTCCCTCCTTCCGGTTGTTTCTGTCGATTCTTCTTGCCATAGCAACAAGATAGCAACACAACAACAAGTGTGATCATCTCTTAAAGCAAGTGAATCTGGTCCAGATACCCCATTTTTCATGCTGTTCCCATCCAGGACTGTGAGGGACTGGTTACAGTGTCTCCTTGCTTACCTCCTTTAAAAGCAAAGATGTTTTATAATATGTCCTCAACTAACACTGACAAATTAGTGAGAGAGAGAAAACGAAGCACTCACTCCACAGCTAAACCCAGACCAAAGAGAGTCTGTAGTCTCATTCTAAACATTGTCCCAGATGACCTGACGACCTGCAGCATGGCCACTCTGACCATGTGAGGTGAGAGCAGGAGACTGGGTGGCATGCACACCCAGAATGCATCACGACTCTAACAAGAAAGTCTCCCAAATGGAAAAAACCCTGTCTTTCCTTGCGTCTTCTCTTTCTTCACCCCCTTTTATGCGTGTTTTATGGGTGTAAGGATCTTGAATCCCTCTGGGAATCTATCCTGATTGACTTTGCTGGGAATATCTATATGCCTTCTGGACTGAAAGCCTATGTTGTGTCTTTGAAAGCAGCTGTCATCTCTCAGGGTTTTCTCTGGTCATTGAGTGACACAGAACTATCTTCTAGCAATGGCAGGCTGTCCAGTCATATTCCAGACTGGCTGTGGAAAAGCTGACTGGAAGCTCACTGTTGCCTGTTTGGCACATTTGTTTTGTGTTTCTTGACAGAGGGGTCAGCTGGACAGAAGACAGTAGGAATCCTAAGGGTTTATTTGGGGTCCCTAACACCTGCATATTTGTTATTTTCTCCAAAGAAGTTTTTATTCTTTTGGTACACATCCTTGCATGTTAAGTGCTTGACTACTAGGCCTACTTTTAAAGGTAGCTGTTTGTCTGAAACCCAGCCCTTCTGCTTCGAGGCCAAGGGCTACTCATGTCTACTGTCCTTCACGTGACATGCAGTTTCCTCTAAGTCTGATGGACTCTGGCCCCTCTATAGCTATTTCTCGCTTCTTCATGTGCCTCTAAGCTAGCATTTTGTCATTCTTTTTTTTTAAATCTATTTATTGCCTTATTATTTTGTGTGTGTGTGCATGTGTGCGTGCGTGCTGTGTTTGTGTGTGTGTGTGTGTGTGTGTGTGTGTGTGTGTGTGTGTGTAGAGGTCAGAGAACAACTCTCCCAACACCTTGGGGGGACCCAGGGATCAAACTCAGGGTGTTAATCTTCTGTTCAAGTATCTCTACCCTCTGAGATATCTCCCTAACCCCCACCCTTATCTTTAAAAACACCTTTAAACCTCTGTTTCCTTCCTTTTCTCTTCTTTTCAGTGCTGAGCATTTGTGGACTGGCTAACTTGCTCTCCGAAGGGGTGGAAGGAGCTGTGCCAGCCCTGCTCTGCTTCTCATCTTACTTCTCAATCATCTTGTTATTTAAGCAACACTTGTCGTGTTGTAGGTTTGCAATTATGAGAAAAACAAACCCACACTATCCCACCATGAACTGTGTGTTTATTTTGGAACACTCTGTCTGGCAACTCAAACTGTGGTGTTAAAGCACACTAAATCCCCCAGTGAGATATGCTAGTCTCGGCTTTGAGCAAAGTGCTGGAGCCTAAGAGACTGAGCTGGGTGTGGTATGCAGGGCATCTTATGGGCAGGGGAGGGACTGTCTCTTGGCTTCGAATCACCCTGACTCCAGGATTAGGGTTCTCCGGGAGCTCTCTCAGGTTCAGTGAGCCCCTTTCTTTGGAATCTAGACTGTAAAGTGGCTAAAGCATCAGGTGAATCTGCCTGTGCCCTAGGTTCATGGACCCAGCCTGTATCCTGCCCCACTGGCATGTCCTGGGATATAAGGAAACCAGTGGCCTCCAACTCTGAGTGGCCTCCTCGCATCCAGGAGAGGGGTCTCTCTCTTACCCCCTGCACTCCTACTGAGGTGTCGGAGCCTCTTGCATGGGCTTTGCCCCGAGGTCTTTTCTTTCCTGGGTGAATCAACAGCTATCAACCAAGTCAGACATGTGAGCTGTGAGATACGCACAGTTATGTGCCACAGGTGGGAATGTCACAGGTGATGAGGCTACTGTGGTCACATTGTGGGTGGTGAGAGTACTGTGGTGACTTCATGGGTGATGAGGACACTAAGGGGACATCATGAGTGATGAGGACATGAAGATGACAATGAGGATGATGTTGACACTTAGGCGATATTGTGAGTGATGAATCTGAATCTTCCCATTCAGCCTCAAAAAAGAAATCCTTGACCAAGAAGGCCAATTATGTCTTTTGTCACCTTTACTTCCATAGCATTGTCATCTGGATGTCCCCAGAAGGATGGGCTGGGATGTAAGGGGCTGACTGAGAGAAGAGGATGGCCTCCCCAGACAAAGTTGCTACTGCCTGTTAGACCTTCAGTGTCAACATGTCTGTTTTACTTTGAGGGGGATTTCCTTTCAATAATAAAAAAAGAGGTGACTGTTAGTAAGCTACACGGCTTGATCTATGACCAAACTCCCATAAAATGGCCTGCATGTATCTTCCTTAAATTACTCTTGTTGATCTACAAATCCTTTAGGTTGCCCGTATATGTGGTGTAGCTGCCCACCACACCCACTGTCAGGGAGCTGGGGTCACCACTGTGACCCCTGAAGTTGCTCAGTCAATGTCTACATGGCATCTTCTGATTGAGGTCTGTTGTCAGCATCTTTTCACAGAGGGACCCTGCCTTGCTCCCCTACTGGACTTGCTCCTGTCACTCTGGCTCACAATTGCTCAGTGTCTATGACTTATAGAGCAATAGAAGGAGAGGGGCTCTCCAGAGATGGCTAAGAGACCACAAGATAGGTTTACAAGAGTAGACTCTAGGGAGCTCACACATAATGCCTTACATGGGTGATGTTACTTCAGGTCCCTAGTTCTAAAATGTGGGGCAGCGAACATGACCATCAAATCACTGGTCTTGTTCATTCTGAACATCCTGGGCTAACTGCAGTTGAGATGCGGGACAGTGTGGACTTTAAAAGATTGTCACATAGCATGGAGGTTTGAGATGAGATGGCCCTGCATGGGAAACAGCAGGACTAGGGCCAGGAAGCTTTTCTTAGGAAGGACAGAAAAGATATTGGGGACTGAAAACACAGTCAGAATGACTAAGGCGGTTTGTGGTTACTCACAGCCACTAAATGTCAACGTCATGATCCTTGAAATACATCAAGTGTTAGGAATGCCTCTGATGCAGTCTTACTGCTTTTGCTGAAAAGAGAGGTCATTCTAATAACAGATGCCCACTGACCACTCTTAAGATCTTTTTGTATAGAACCTTAATTCTTTATGGTTGGGTATAGCTGTTTCTATAAATTCCATTGAATTAGAATCACCCCTTGAATGAACATATACGGTTTGCACTCAGTGTGCCAAGCCCCGTGTCAAGCTCTAGGGTGCCAAAGAGAGTAGAAACAAGGCCCTGGCCTCTGTCTGTGTTTGCTCAGAAGATCCACACGAGTGACCAGGAGGAGCCTGGGTGCAAGCAGAGCTGCAGACCAAGCTCTGGTCGGAAAGTTCTTTTTGATTCTTCAGGGCATCTTTGAGGTGGAAGAATGCATGGGACAGAAACATGGCAGAATGAGGCCTCTGCATTTCATGGCTCCTGGATGATCCCCACCGGGTACTGGGAAACTATCAAACCAGAACTTTGCACAATTCCGGATTTTCATTTTGTCTGCCCAGTTATAATATTGAATCCAGCTCATAAGGGAAAATCTCACCATTTTTATTCACTCCACCCCTGACCTGGTGTACATGTGCTAGTTTGCTGCTTTGAAAATGGAAATTCCCTCTCCTTCTGCGGCCCTTGGGATGACTTCAGTGGATCATTGGGCGTCAGGCTTGGTTTGCTTGTTAGTTTCTGTTTGCTTGGTTTTCACCTGTGGGTCCTTCCCCATTATTCTTTAAACTCCTTCAGAGTCACACTGTCGTGTTCATTCCCAAGTCCCTAATGCTTGGACTCTATCTGGCATGTTGAGGATCTTCAATCAATATTGGCTTCAATGAGTGACTGACTTGGTTTATTGATTGCACGAGTGGACACGCGGCCTAGACTGAGACACTCCCTGGGGGTCTTTCTGATGGTCTTTGTGTACAGGTCCTTTCTTCTGCATTGCCACGGAGTGAAATAGCACAGGATTCCCAATGGTCTCCCCACTTTACCTAAACTGGTCGGAAAGAGACCTGCAGACTCACAGAGAATGGATCTTCCCGGGGCACGGTAAGAGACCCCAGGACAGGAGATGTAAACTCAGCCCGCTGTGCTTGGTCTTAACCCTTTCATACTAGGAAAATGACTCATTATGTCTCATTTTTGAGATGAGTGTCTGCCCCACACAATCAAGAAAACCTGATAATCCAAAGACGAAATGTGGACAGTAAAACTCAGATTTTTAAGGCTGTTAAACATATTTAGTTGCGCTGAGGTTATTTCTTTTCTGTTCTACAATGTCTCATAAGGTGCACTTATGTGTAGCTGCTGTTGCTCCTCCCCACTTCCTTCTCCACCTTGAAATGGAGCCCAGAGCCTCCAGCATGATAAACAGCTGTTCTGCCATTGAGCCACTTCCAAGCCTTGGGTTTAATTTTTACACAAGACCTTGCTATGTAGACCAGGCTAGCCATCAACTTGTGATCTTCTTGCCTCAACCTTCTCAGTACTGAGATTACAGATGTATAGTTTCTTACTTGTGAAGTAAGGGTACTTTGGACAAGGTGGCTGCGTTGACCATCTGTGCCCTTTTCTCTGTTCAACATGACCCCTCAACCTGTTACCTCCCCGCCCCCGACTTTTTCTGTCATCCAGATGAGCATCTCAGTCTCCTCTACCAGAGGCCCAGCACTCCTGGCTACCATCACTACTTATTTGTCCCTTCCTAATCCTACATCATTCCTGGGTCCTGATAAGCCTCTTAAATGGCCTCTTGGCCCTGAGCAATCCCTTCCAATCAATGCAACACTCAGTGTCACGGAATCATGTGATTCAAAGCTGGTCCATAGCTTTCATGCATCTTGCCTTGTGACAGAGGACTCTCATGAAGTCTCTCCCCTGTCCAAATAACCAGTCTCCACCAGTGACTACCATGACATCCCTTTTCTAATTAACCTCTGCTCTGCTGGTTCTCATTGTCTTTCTCTCCCTGACTGTAGCAGTGGTGTTTCTACTCCCACCTAACTACCACAGTCTCACCAATAACATGCCAGGGGCCAGCCCATAGATGAGCACAAGTGGGAAGTGGAGGGAAAATCTATAAGATTCTGCTTGCCAGTGCTGCTGCCTCTGTCACGGCTCCCCTTTCACAATGAGCTCTGCCTCTCCATCTTTGAAGAACATTGTCTTCCCTTTCTGGCCCCTAGCCTTCCCTCCTCCGACCCCTACTCATTCATGAGTCCCACACCCAGGCAGACTTATTTGGGTTCTACATTGGTCCAAAGGTGCTTACTCTGTGTGTGTGTGTGTGTGTGTGTGTGTGTTTAGGAAGGGGTGTATGTGTATTACTAGGGATTTAACCCAGGGCCTTACACAAACTGGCAAGCACTAAAGCTGAGCTATCCTTTATCCTCCCCGTTATTTCCTTTAATACTCTGAGGTGGTATCCCAGGAAGCTGCTTAGGTTTACCCTGAACTCACTGTTTAGTCTGGGCAAGTCTTACACTTCATATCCCGAGTAGTTAGCATTATAGGCATGTGCCAACAAATCTGGTGCCAACACGCTTGCCTCTTAACATGTGATGTTCAGTGCCTGAAGTCGTACTCCTGGGGAGCATTTAGAACCCGGGACTCATCATGTGTCACCCTGGCCAGAGGCCTGGTGTTGCTCAAATCCTCAGAATGCTTCAGCTCCTGCAGTAGAGGCAGCAGCACACTGTCTCTTCCTTCCATCAAAAGTCAAGCAGTAACGGCCTGACTGCTCCCCTCCCCGGAGGCCCACACCATGCCCTCAGTGTTAATTGCATTTAATCCAGTGTGGTCCCTCGGTTTTTGGTGTTCCACAATAACTAACATGTAAACTGTGGCTGTGCTTGGCAATTACTTTCACTTCGGTTCTATTTTTGAGACCAGGCATGTGTGAGAGCTATAGCCCATCTCATTAGAAGACAACCACTCTGGACGTGGGACAAATAGGTTGCTTCCGTGTGTCTGTCTGGTAAGTGGACTGAGCTCTGGGCTGATTTGATCTGAGGATGCTAAAAAGAGTGGTAAACACACCACTAAATGGAAATCTCTATTCCGGCCAATAGAGAAAGGCAGAATTTTTAAAATATACTAATAAAGATTTTCTTTCTCACAGAGCTCACCCCTGCTGGAGCGTCTATCACAACGCCGGTAGTTTTAAAAGTCCACGCTAGTGTGGGGTGATGACTCATTAGTATTCTTTCGCTTGAATTCTCCACAGGGATTTTGACACATGTCTGCTCAAGTTTGCTAATGCTCTCATCTCAATGGGCTCATTTGGCAGCACATGAGGACAGAGGTCAGTGCCGGGTGCTAACTTGTGGGGTCAACCCCGCTCTGCCTGGCCTTCTACACTAACGAGCTTGGAGAAATCAGCCTTGCGTCCTTGTTATGTTTTCCACACTGGCATCCGCTGATGGTGTCTGGCACTGCAGACCAGGAGGAACCTGTGGGTGCTGAGGGCAGCTGGGGAGGAAGCCTGACATGACCAACCAAGCAGCCATCACCGCGGATGCTCTGCAGCCTGTGCCCTGGTGACTTGTGGTGTCTTCATGGCAGTCTCCAAGCTTCTCTGCTGGCAGCAGCCTTTCACTGGGCAGCAGGGAAACACAGTGGAGGTCCAACGGTTTTGACTTCACAAAGAAACTGGTTCAGAGTTTGACCAATCCATGCTCCTCAGGGAGGGATGCACTGCAGTCCATGCCCAGTTTCTGGGACAGAGGCTCTGAATTCAAAAATAATCATAGCGGATCCCTTCCTTGAGTGTTTATTTTTTTTATTTTTTTTTTTATTTTTAGGCTCCAGACCAATGAGTGGAGTAGTAGCCCCACGGGAGCTCTGGGTCTGCTGTCATACTCCAACCCCATCCTGTCCAGTCTCTGCAGGTTTGATCCCCAAAGGCTGCTCCCTGCTGGTATTTCTGTCACTTGCCATTGGAGCTGAAGTCTCTGAGCAGCCTAATATGGTACGTGTGCTATTGAGACCCAAATCAGACTTATCCCAAACTGTCTCAGGAGCTGAGCATGGCTGAAGAAAACCCTTTGATCTGTGGTCCATGGCTCTCCATCTTCCCTGTCGCAAACCTGGGAGTGGCAGGGGCACATATCTCAGAAAGCTCCTTGCCTTCCTCCACACCCCAGAACGACTCAGTTTTCCTTGAGGCCATAGTTTGAACATGGAAAGTTCCCTTCAGGAGATCCATTTGTTGAAGGGTAAGTTTCTAGCTGTTAGCTCTATTTGGGGAGGTTTTGGAGACATGGGGGGTGGAGCATAGCTGGAGGAAGTGCACCTCTAGGGGTGGGTATGTCCTTGAGGGCTGTGTTTTGTCTTTGGCTCTTGTAGGTCTCTGTTTCCTGTTCATCAGGATGTGAGCAACGTCTGCCACCCAGTCCCATGGTGTTCTCTTCACTGTGGGCCCAGAATCAGCAGAGTCAAGGAACATGAACACAAGACTTTGAAATGCTGAGCTAAAGTACATCTCCCTTCTTCCACTGCAGGGAGGTACTGAAGATGGCAGGTCTTGACCTCAGGATCATTCTCAAGCATGAGGTACCGAACATCCACGGTACTTTCAGCTATCAATTCTCTGTCCTCACTAACCTGACACTTTAAAAATGGGGAAACTAAGGCCCACAAGGTGGGGGGGAGTTATGGGAGGTGAGATTAGTACTTCAGTCCTCAGGCAGGGATGTGTAGTCTGGGCACATATCCTGAATGATATGCCTGGGGGAGACTCTCTGTCTTATCATGGGACTCAGGGAGGGTGTGGAAAATGGGGCAACTAGCTATAGGGTAGAGACAGGCTACTACTGATGAGTTGTGTGTCTCAAAGAAATCAGTCCTGTGGGCTGGGGTCTCAGAAGTGCGTTTGGTCCTGTTCTGCTAAGGTCCTGGCACTGTCAGTTTAAAGTGGCCCACTGCTCTCAGATTAAAGGAGCAGCATGTCTTTCTCTGGCAGGTGACAGTCATTATCCTTGGTTTGCGACAGTGTGGGCATTTACTGATAAATCCTGAGGCCTGGGCTTCTCTGGACTGAGTTTTGGGCCCATTAATGGTCATTCCCATTTTGTGGAGATTGAAGTTACTCTCTATGGTTCAGGGGACACTTGACATCATGAGGCTGGTAGATCAGGTCAAGGCCTGGCCAGCTCTTTTGGCCCTACAGAAGCTTATTCTAGAGGGTTCTGCAGTCTAAACTGAGTTCCTTTATTCCATCCTCACACATTCTATTCTTTTCTCCCTCCCTCCCTCCCTCCCTCCCTCCCTCCCTTTATCCTTCCTCTCTGGTTTCCTCCTCCTCTACCTTTCTCTCCCCATGCCTTCATTTTACCCAACTGAGGTGCTGAAGCAGGGAAAGGTCTCCCGGTATTATAGAGTTAGTGAAAACAGCCAACACTTCTGGAACATTCTTGGTGACTTTGATAGGTTTGGCACAAACAGACTCTCTCTGCCCCCTCCCCAACACATACACTTTGCACACTCATTTAGGCCATGATGACAGAGAGGGATGGATGGCAGAGAATGTTTTCCAGTTGTCAGCTCTTAAGGCAACCTTAAACTGCTCTTGGGTTGGGGTGCTCTTGTCTTCAAGTTCAGCAAGGGTGTGAATAGGAGTGTCCCTGTCCCCTGTGTGTTAGGCATTGGCGGGAGCTCACCTGAATTCGCTTGTGAATGAAATGCTTTTGATTACATCAGTGTTTGTTGAGTGAGCTCTACAGATGAACCGGGTGGAGGGGGGCAGAGGCTGGATGACTGTTTGGAAGGACCCCTCAGCTGTCTGTGCTCATCTTCTATCTTCCTTGCACACCTAGTGCCCATGCAACAACTACCCACTTGTTCTCTGAGTGTTCATACAATCAAGTGTTCTCAGGTTTCCATGGGCTTGTATGGTAAGTTCTAAGACTTAAGAAGCCCAAAATAGCATCCCATAAAAGAAACCATGGTAAGCTGGATTCTTTTGACCTGAAGAAAGAATACAAGCATTAGAAAAATGTTCTTTTTAAATGTAAAGATGTGATGGACAATAAGGCATGTCTCTGGAAAGATGACATGTGTCCTAGCCCAGCTGTCCACTGAGGAGTGGCTGAGTAGCAGCTCTGACCCTCCCTCCCCCCATCACAGTGCACAAAAAAGGAAGAGCCCAGCTTTATGGCCAGGGCTCTACCACACTTCAGCTGTGTACAGGCCAGCCTTCACCTAACCTGGTTTCTTCCTCTGTTGAGGTTATAGCTTGGCCCTTCCCTGGCTTGGCTTTGGTTCACCTTCCCATGATCCTCTTGTTCCTGGAGGTCTTCAGTTTTGCAACTGGAACCTCTCTGTCTGCCTTGCTGATTGTCCCTCTCCTGTGCACCAACCTTGCTGAGCCTGCTTTCTCAGAGTGCCCTTCCACACCAGACCCTGCCAGCAGTCTCCTCCTTCCAGAAGCATTACTGAGGACTTGTGCTTCATGGTTAGGGAACTACATGCCACGTCCCTCTAAGCCCTGGTAGGAGCTAATCTCTGTTTTCAGCTTGACCACGAACGCCGCAGACAGGAACCATGCCCGGCTCGTCCTTGATTCAAGCATAAAGGCGGGTGAGCTCAGAGTCTACCCATTCGCACTTGAAGAGCACTGATTCACTCTGTGAGTGGGAGTCCTGAGTCCCAAGCCCTCTGCTGTATCTGATACTTAGCAGGCTCCCAAGAGGAAACTCACAGTCAAGAGCCAGCAGGAGATGTCCCTAGGGTGGTGCTTCCCACGGACCACTACTCCAGGTCAAGCCCACCTCAATCTAGAAACCACTAGCGAGATTCACTGTTTCCTGGCCACCAGCACAGTGTCCCTGACCTTATAGTGTGTTGCAGGAGGGATACACAAGACTGCAGGAGGTGGGAAGATCACATCCCGTTCCACAAGTCACATTGACTCTGGCCAGGGTGTCCATCTGCAGGAACAAAACATTCTGCTCTTTTCTCTGAAAATATGGGTAAGAGCTACTTGTGTTGATACTGTGTGCTTCTGCCCCCAACACCCCCCTCCCCCCGCTCCACCGCCATGGTCAAACTAAGCCAAATTAAAAAAAGATCTCAACTCACAATGGAGCAACTTCCATTCCAGATCAGTTTCTCCTCCTCTAGCATGGTCTATTTGCTTTTATTGGTTTGTTTCTCATTAAATCCTTCAATTACTCTGCAGTGTAAAATGGCGAAATTATTGGCACATGCCACCTCCATCATGTATCTGAGTTCGCTTATTACACTTGCAGAAAATGCCTAAACGGCATTTGCTTCTGCTGTGGGTTGAGACGGAGTTAATAAATATTATTTGGTGGTTTTTTTTTTCCCTGAGAAGCACTGCTTTTCTTGATTGTTTTTACAGTTGGATTGGGAATATTGATTAATTCACCACTGTTACAATAATTGTATACAAGGAACAAAAAAAAATGCAGAGGTAACATTTCATCAGCTCCAGCAGATTAATTAGTTGTAAGAGATTAGGCACGGGGTTCCCGGGAAGATTTGCATTTAGAGGAGCCAAAAGTTTCTTTCTTTTTCAAACCTTACAAAAAGCCAGGGGAATGTAATAGAGATGTCCACCCTTAGCCACTCCATACACGACCCCAGGCCAACCTGGGACGGAAGCACATGAAAAATTATGAGATGAATTTATTGTGGATTGGGATGTAGAAAATCAAAAGAGTACAGTCATGCCACCCCAAATCGAGAATGTAAAAAAATTGAACTTGAATATTCAGATGGCCTAACAGAAGTTCCCAGCACAGATCTAGTGTGGTGTCTGCACCAGGAGAGCCTTTTCTGATGCATTCGTTAAAGTCACGCACTGTGGCTTCCTGCACTCATATTCTCCCAATGTTTGGAACTTGAGGAAGAGAAGAGTTATTTTTCTTCTGGAGAGGGCCACAGGTTGGGAAAACCTGTGAGGCCTTTTGGCTTCAATGTCACTCCTATTGCCTTTAACTTAAGTACAGTGGAAAAATGCATGTTGAAGACTTGGCATCGTCCATGTTTGCTGACCCAGATTGGATCATTGAACATGATAGGGGTTTCCCTGAATTGGACCCCTACACCTGCCCAGGAACCTGTTGCTCTCCCTGGCCAACCAGGGCACTTGATGGCTGTTTTCCACACACTGTTGATGGGAGTTTTCTGTTTTTCAGGCTTTGGACCATCATAGGAAGCGCCAATCATCCTGTTTGTCTCTACCCAAGGGTTTCTCTAAGATCAGAGCAGGCTACCATGGTGTTTGTCGTGTTTGTCCATTCCTCATGCTTTCTAGCTTATTGGATTTTATTTTCATTTAGCCCCAGACTACATCTGAGAAAGACATTTTATTTTAAATATATATACACATATATATCTAGTATCACTGAAATATAATGGACAAATGGAATTGCATCTATTTCTAGTATATGCTGGGATGACTTACAGAAGTACGCACTATGGGATGAATACTGCATCAACTAATTAGTATTCATCACTTGTTACCTTTTCACTGTGTCGGAGAAAAACCCTCTT
This sequence comes from Dicrostonyx torquatus, assembly GCA_028555095.1. NCBI lineage: Eukaryota > Metazoa > Chordata > Mammalia > Rodentia > Cricetidae > Dicrostonyx > Dicrostonyx torquatus. The sequence continues at coordinate 2,017,398 of JAQHUG010000118.1, read as the reverse complement.
CAGTCCCCTGAGCACCTACTCAGCTTCTAACTAAATGTTGAAACCCTTAACCAACACCTCCCTATTATCTCCACTGAGGACCACTTCCTTACAGGCTGTCAAACTGGCTTCTTTTTCTTCAGAGATGGCACATACAAAATACAGTGTAGGTTTTCTTTCAGATATGCGTGCATGAACATTCATATGTGTGCAGGTGCATGTGAGTGCTCAGGTGTATCTGTGCCAGTGGAGGCCAGGAGACAACCCTGGCTGTTTGTCCCTAGGCACCGTCTCCCTAGTCTTTGGGTACAGCTCTCTCATTGGCTTGTATCCCACCTAGAGCCAAGGCGACTGAGCAGTAAATCTCAGGGAGCCACCTGTCCCTGCCTCTGCCATTTCAGCACTGAGGTTAGAAAGCATGCTGCAAAAACCTAGCTTTGTTTATTGTCTTTTTTTTTCCTTTGTAGCTCATTGTCTCCGCTACTTTTCTTTTGTTGTATTAAAAAAAAAAAACCCTGAAAAGCCAACTGAAGGGAGAAAGCATTTATGTTGGTTCGCAGCTCTACGATGCACACTCTGTCATGGTAGGGAAGGCACGGCAGCGGTCGGGAAGGCGTGGCATATGGAGCAGGAAGCTGGTTGATGATCTGGCATCGCAACTCAGGAAGTGGAGAGTGAGAGACGAGTGCTCAGCTCACTCTCTCCACTTGCCCAGAGAACAGTTCTGTGCACAATTACAGTGGGCCTTCCCGTATCAGTGCAGTAAAGATGACCCATGTGAACCTCCCCAGAGACCAGTGCAGCTTAGACAATCCCCACAGATGTGCCAGGGGCCCGCTTCACACAAGACTCTAGATCCTGGCAGACTGATCATCACTCATGGTTTGGGGCTTGAACTCCAGTCCTTGGGCTTGCAGCATGGGGACTTTACTACTTTACTGATTGAGTTGTCTACCCCGCCTGTAGGCTTCTTTCTAGACTGTGGAGTATTGATGGCCAAGCATCTAGATGGATTTCCTAAAGTCACTCTCTGCCTTATTGCCAAATTTCTTTAAAGAAATAGGTAGGCAGATCTCCAGATCATTTTTGCTATACATTTTCATCTCCCAGAGGGCAGACATAGCTGTATGACATTTGTTCTATTTTCTGAGATGCTTGGTTATACTTTGTAACCATGAACAGCATTCTCTATCCTGTTTCTTTCTCCAATGCTGAAGGTAGAATTCCAGGGCTCTGAGCATGCCGGCAAATGCTCCACCCCTGAGTTATCAGTCTGATTTTTATTTTTGTTATCTATATTTATTGTACATGGCACAAGGTTTGATGAACATTTATTAGTGAAGAGATGATGCCAGGGAAACAATGGGAGGTTAGAGCCCCTAAAATCTAGAGCCCAGCTTTAGAACTCGCTGGGCTGGAGGTAGAGTCCAGACTTTGCTTGGGATGTGAGAAGCCTTACTCAGGAATCTGGAGTTCAATTGGCTCCAGGCCACCTCGCCCTAGGTGTCACAGCAGCTTACGGATGAATTAGTTTCACAGGCTGACAGAGCACCTATGTGGAGGCCAGACTAGACAAACAGACTGCTCAGAACTTTGGCTTCTGAAACAAGACTTCTCGATACAGACTTCACCTTGAACCAGTTGGTCATTCTGAGCTTGTCCCCGAATTCTGGACTATATAGCTTTCTCCATCTTATGACCATGAGGAATCTCAAACCCACAAGACTTTACAAGACAGAACAAAGACTATGGCCCACCTTCTACCCCTGACACCCTGTTTAACCGATCTCTACGTGTGCTTTCTGGAGCATCTAAATTAAGTTACAAATATCATGTCAGTTCACCTCAAACATTTGAGCATACACAGGGAGAGCCAGGGCTTTTCTTTCCCGTGTTGACTGGGGTGGGTCCTGAGTGAAATGTAGCTCAGAGCATCAGCAGAGGTAATTTGACTTTGGCTTTGATTCTAGTAAATACCATGGATTTAGTCTTCTCCTCTTGCCCGGACATTTTCACAATGGTCATATGTAACAGAATACACAATCAAGCCACTCCCAGTCTACCCCACCAGGCAGGCCTCTTGGGCACAGGACATTTCTGATGTAAATTGATGCCCCGCCCTGATTGTTGTGCAGTTGCACACATAAAGCATTTGGAGATCCTTCCCTTTGCATTCTCAGAGGGTACAGTTGTCAGGAAGGTAAACTTTGGGGGTGGGGGAAATAAAACAGGTTCTCTGGGTCAAAGATCATGCTCAGGGTGTACAGGTGGCTCCAGGCAGCTGCCACCATTCCTTACTGTCCTGGCCTACAACAAGTTACTTGGCTTCCTAGAGACTTTTCCTCAGAAAGAGAATCCTTCTTTGGTGGTGTCATCCACTGATAAGGTACCCATGTTTCCGTAAATAGCCCCCTCCCTCACACTCCTGTAAGTAGCCCTAGTCACTGAATCACACAACAGACACACACACACAGACACACACACACACACACACACACAGAGTGAAATGAGGAGGACTGGGTGAGGAGAGGAAAGAGGTCACAGGAGTGAGAAGAACAAGAGAATGCCATCAAAGTGCGTTATGTAAACATGTGAAGTGTCCCACAATTATACATAATTAATATACACCGAGAAGAGGTTGGGGAGAGAACTTGGTGCTGTCCCAGCATTGTACAATAGTCTCCATGTCTGTGAGGCTCTCCACTCTGCAACAGCTGACATGTTTCCAAGAGACTGGCACCCACTGGCTGTGGTAAAAGCAGGCAGCCGGGCCAAGGCCGAGGATCTCTGTGTGTGCATCCTCGTCTCTAGGCCAGTGGCTCTGGCTTTGAGGCCCTCCTCACATTGCAAGTCTAAGTAGAAGGTGACTTGAGGATGCTGTGGCCTCCTGTGTGAGGCTTTCCATGCATAATACCGTAGAGAGGGACTGCTTAGTTGCCAGTAAAGACCCCTGCTTGTACCTCCAAGACCACAGAGGGGTCCCGTGGGGTCCCATGCACACTGGATTTCTGTAAGAAAGTTCTGACCTATCTGTCTTTAAGCTTGGCTTAGGACTCTGTCCTCTGGACATGGATGAATGAGAGGAATGCGCACACACCTTCCAGTCCTCTGGGTAAAATAAATCCGTGTTGACTAAAGCTTCTAAAGCTTTCTTAACTGCTGTGACAAGGTAGTCACACACACATCCCCACCCCCCTCTGTACAGCCCATAAAATTATCCCAGCCTTTTCCAGCACAGAGGGAAATCTTAGCTGTGTTTGGGACCAGGCCTTCTGAAAGCAAACTTCCTAAGTTCCCTCTTCTGGCTGTGCAGGAGGGCCTCACATAGGGATGATCCTTTCCACGTGTTTATAAACGATTTCTCCCCACCCCAGCCCCGGTCTTCATCAACAGTTCAGTGGGCCAATCACTTGCTCATCAATACCTAATTTCTACTCTCTGGGTTTGGCCTTTTGACCTGGATCTAGGGTAGGCATTTGCCTTATTAATTTATCTGTAGGAGAGTTTGGTTTCCACAAGGGATTGGAGAGACCCGCAGCATATCTGTGTCTGTCTGTCTGCCGGGATCTACAGTAGACTAGGATAAGAAGCAGAAACCTGGGAACAAAAAAAAAAAAAACCATCCTAGATTTTCCTTGTGTCTCAGCTCCTTGGTAGATGTTATTTTATTTTTAATTTGGAGAATGGAGTTTTTTTTTTTCCCTCAAAATGACAGTACTTTCATGTGTCAGATGGCAGAAAAGCTGTGGTGGCACAGCTATTGACTAAAAGGAAGTGATGTGAGGTTCTGGGTGCCCACCAGCAGAGCAAGGGCGTGGTGCTTCCCACGGTTCAGATGCCAGTGATACTGGCTGTTCCTCGGAGGCCTAGACCCTTGCTGAAGTGGCAAAGGGCATTGTGCATAGCAGCAGTAGAAAGTCTCTGTATCTGTTGGCTAGACACATTGTCTCTCTGCGCGCTTCGTGTGTGTGTGGGGGGGGAGGGGCTGCCAGTCTGAGCCCCCAGGAGCTTGTTTGACAGGCTACTTCCCAGGATGGAAGAGATCCTACTTGCCCCTGGGGGAGGCCTTAGACGAAAGAGCCTTGACAGAGACAACTCCTCACTCCAGGCCTCAGTGCTCAGGTCCAGGATACAAGAGCCACCGCTGGATACATGGATCAGAGAGACAAGGCCAAGCTGGAACTGGGCAGGAGGACAGTCCAGCTGGAGCAAAGAGACTCCAATGGGGCCTGCCCCAGAAAAGCACTGGCATTTAAATTTCCTGCCAGGTTCTGAAGCATCCGTTAATTTCCTCTCCATCCTACTTGGCACTGGATTCCGCGTCTCTGCTAGATGCGCACAGCATCTGTGGATGTAGTCGAGGATGGCCTCGTAGAGCCGATCAATGATGCGAAGGGGACTTCACAGCACATTTTTGGTGAGGCAAATCCCATCTCTGGCCCAGCAAGATGCTGCCTCAGTTGGGGAGGACAAGTGATGGGGGGTGCCTCTAATTGGTCTTCCACGTTGTGGAGGAAAAGGGAAGAAACACCCAGGATGTAGCTCTCCTAAGCAAACCTCTGGTTTCCCACTCAGATGCCTCAATGTGCAGATGAGTGGCCAATGCCTGTTCAACTCCCCAGGGACCCAATGCCAGCAGTGCAAACAAACTTCCACACAAACATCTGGGGGCTCCAGGGGTGGTCCCAGGAAAATATCCTTCTTGTCCCCATCTCTTTTCTTCATGCAAGGCCTATGTGCTTCAGAAGTGGGATTTTATTTTTCTCACATCTAGCACAAGTATCCTCTCAAAGTGGACAAAGGAGAACAGTTGTGGTCAGACAGGGGACCAAAGCAAGATGCTCCACATGGAATTTCAGAATCTGACCCTCATGTCTTCCACCACAAGTTGTTAAAGAACGTGCATATACCAGCCATGTGGCGGCCTGTGTGCATGTGTGTGTGCACATTTGTGCATGCACGTGTTTGAATATGTGCTCACCCCAGCTTTTCTGGCCACACACTCAATGTGCCTGCTGACCGAACTGTTCTGTGAGGGTGACACTGGGGGAGTCTCAGGGACAGGCAAACTGGGACAGAAATCTCCATCACTCTAGACAAAAACATTTAACACTCTTCACCCTGTTCCTGGGCAACAATGGAAGGTGCAGTTTGATAAAGTGGCTGAATCCAGCCAGGGATTCTCCTTCCGGCTGTCTGGTGATGGTGCAAAGTGGTTGGGACTGTCGCCGCTGTAAGAAAAGCTATAGCTTGGGAACCACAATATTCTATGGGGAACAGCATCCAAGAACTAATGTTTTAAACTGCATCTGCTTGTCATTCACAGTGGCCTGGTGAAGAGTGTCATAACTGCCTTTCAGAGCACCCATGTCACATGGCCTCTGAAGCTCCCTGAGCTGGGCCTTCCTCACTGGGAAATGGGGAAAGGTTCTCGCCTGTGCTATGGGATATGAGACTGGAATTAGACCAAGTGTGAGCAGAAGTGAACATGCAGACCTATTGTTAATTTTGCTTTTGTGGCAATGGCTGGGGTTCTCAGAAGAGCCACTGTCAGTCCATTTGATTGACTGAAGGTCTTCAGATGCTTACATGGATTTCAACATTTTCTTGGGTTTCCTATTTTTCATTCACTTCCAGGATGTAGAAACTCAAAGCCATTAACAAATCATTTTCTTCACATAGCCCGTGAATCCTTCAGGAGAGACAGTCATGTTCACTTGGCTAGCCTCGCGTGCTAGCAGTGACTGCAGACTGCCCTACTGGCCATGGGAAACCCAGGTCTACACTCAGGCAGTGCCTGTGACTCCAGACACCAAGCATTTCTAGGATCCTGCCATGTCTAAACTCACAGATACCTATAAAGGCTTCTCATTGGAGCTGTGCCTTTTACAGATGTCTTAGAAGTAGGCTATGGACAGCCATCTCCCGAAACAGACCAGCATGGGATACCACTGTGCCAGCCTCTGCCTCAGCCCCTAACTCTTATCATAACACAGGGTGTTGAGGCCCAAGTGCTGGCAGATAAAGTCAGCTTCCCAAAAGAAATAACAAAGCAACATGGCTTCACTGAGGTCAGTGAAGTGGGGGCTCCATGAAGCGGTCCACCCCCAAAAGGGTTTAAAACACAGCCAGGAATTTTGGACAGCCAGGCTGAGGAAAAGTGTGCGTTCAGCAGAACTCGGCGACACCAGCTCGGAATAGTTTTAAATGTCTCGTCCCTCATAACGAGATTATTCAGTACAATGTCATTTGCCGCTACTGACATTTTCTTTAAAGTCATAAAGGCCTGCATAGTAATAAAAGGGCTCGGGATAAAATTAGGAATATCATGTATAAATTATCTTTAACCTTAGCTTCATTTGGACTGTGACTTTTTAGACCTGATCAATTTTCATGAAACTATCCACATAAAACTGTGAAAAAATATTTGATCCCTGGCTCTCGTAAAGGCAGCAGTAACAAGACCGCTACTTTACCTCTGGTTAATGGCACTGTTGGTGCCAGTCTCTGTGGGCAATGCGGGAAAGCAGGGGATCATTTTGAAATTTAATGTAATTTCCCAGAGCATTGTTAGGGAAAACATCTCCACCAGCATGCATATTTTATATAAGTACTGCGCAGTCAAGGGCATTCTGCAACCCATTCCGTCTTCTGCTTAGCTGGGGAGGCGCTCACAGGGCTTCGGCTCTGCTCCAGCTTTGCCAGGGTATGCTGCCTGGGTGAAGTCCCTGCAGCTTTCCTTCTGCAGAGATGACTCATACCCCAGGCTAGACCTGGGAGGGGAGCTGCCTGGAGCTAGCCGAACCAGCTCAGAGAGCATAACCAGGTAGACGTCCAACCTATCCAAGGCAGGGTCTTGAGGACAAACTGAGAAGGCAGAAGCTGTGCCTGCGGGATCTGAAGCCCTTGGAAGGAACTCACAGCCACAGTCGTACCTATAGCTACCTAACTTTCCATGCAAATACTATCTTGGGAAACCTTAGAGAGGGCAGGAAAGATAAGATAACAAATTCCTAAGTTTCTGAAGGGTGACTTGCCCTTCCAGCATTTCTGCTTAGGGATTCAGAATTTCATCTGAGCCCAGGCTCAGCTCTCCTCGCCACATCCCTGCCTATATCACCATCACTGGCTTCACTGTGCACAGCAGGGCTCTTGGTGATTTGAGAGGCCAGAGCTGAAATCGGCCCCACCTGCAAGGTTGTAGGGTGCACGGGGCAAGAACACTTGTCCTGTCCATCCACCCCCTACCCTCTCTGAAAAGACTGTGCATGTAGTGTGCAGAGCCGAGGTCAGTGGGTTCAAAGCAAGTGGAAATTCTGCCATTACTCCCTTCATAATCCAGACATTACGTTTATAGACCTTTCCTCCAGATGGTTCCCAGAGGGCATTTGCAAATTTAACAAACTGTGGCTGAGAACTCCAGCCACCTCTCAGGTGGACAATCGTAATCATTGAACCATGGCCCCTCCCAAGGCCCCTACACACTACACTGAAGCCCAGGTTCAAAGCTGAGCCTTCCATCAACCCGAATAGCTCAGCAAACCCTGCTGCCTTGTTGAAACTTGGGCATCAGAAGCAGCCTTATTGCTGTGACCCATCAGTCCTATAGCCTCTTAGGGAGCCACCATCCTAAACACCCGGGACATGAAAAGGGGATGCAGTCCGTTCCATTCCGTTCACCCAGCTGTGGATCTACTTGCCCCCACAGTGCTTGATCGGAAGTTTTCTGGAATACCTTACCCAGCCTGTTTCAGGGTGCACCTCCTTCTGAAGAATCTGGTGGGCGCAGCCTTCCATCTGTGGCTATAGTAGGCTCTTCAATATGATCAGTGACCCCTGAGCCCACCACCCAGAACTATCCTGAGCGTGGAAATGTGTTTCCCTTCCGACAAGGCAGCCTGTTAGAAACACTCTTTTCCTAGAGTCACAGGGTTGGAGGGAGCTGAGGAATGGCTGGCCAAGCCTATGAAGATTTTCCTAGGCCGTTTCTTGACCTCATTCCTGGGTTCTTACACATGGCAAACCCAATGTGTTCCTTATCAAACAGCATCACAGTATGTAAACCAGAAAGCTTCCCCACCGTTCAGTATTAAGACGTCACAAGCCTCGAAGAAATCATCAGTGAAGGAGTGGGCCCCAAGCCCATTGGACGTAGCTATCCCTTGCTTGATCTCCACCTGGCACTACGATTCAGAAGTTAATCAGATTCCAGGGCTGGACTAAGTCTAGACCGCTTGTCCTCCTTCTGGCACACCCCATCCTGTCCCCAGAGTCCTGCACAGAGACTTCATTTCTGACAGCTCTCCTTAGCTAGACCTGCATCCCAGCAGAATGTGGCTGGTAGCAGGATGCTGTCTGGAACTCCAATCCTTAGAACCTCATTTTGTCAAGGTTAGGGATCCAAAGTCACAGGTAAATTTGGCTTCTAAGGATATGGGTTAGATAGAGCTGAGGAAGAGTGTGCAGGGCAGTTCTAAGGGCCATAGGAGAAGACTAGGTTTGATGTCATTCCCAAGAAGAATTCACATGGCTGCTAGGAGGTGCTCCACCTTATAGTCTGAATCATCTGATGCAAACACTGCTGTTTCTTAGTGCTTTCCTACAGGCCAGCAGGTTCTCTGGGGTGGGATTGCTCTCCTGGAGTCTGAGCAGGCACACACTTATACTCAGGAACCGTGGAGCCAGTCCTGAGAATTCAACCAGGGTCCCTGCCACCTTTATCTCTGAGCACGTGGTAAAGGCACCGGCAAAAAAAAAAAAAAAAAGAAGGAAAAAAAGGACATTATAGCTTTCCTGGGACAGGGCAGTAATCAGTATACCACGGCCGCAAAGGAATCATATGGCCACCCATCTCCCGGGTTTGCTCAGTCTCAGGCCTGTAAGTGTACTGCCTGACTCAGCAGCTCTTCATCTGGCCGTTGAGACTATGGAAAAAGGGACATCCCAGGGTGCCCCACATGGTGGGGTCCTCCTAGGCCCTGTCTTGGTGTGTGGGGGCAGGGGGACACAGTCTGCTCTCCCAGCTTTCAGCAGGCAGGTTCCGAGTCCAGTGCATACAGAACTCTGCAACTCCCTCCAGAGGGATGCAGAGGGTGGCAGCAACCTGGGTGGTATATGCTTTCTGGATTCAATTCTCCTCAAAATTGCTACATTCTGGGGGAGGTATTTCTCTAGATTCTGGCTGCCCTTAAAAGGGGGACCCCACAACTGCACATCTCTGTGATTAATAAAAGATGCAGGCCTCCCACAGGAGCCCTCTACCCTGTAGACCCATCAACATGGCTGATGCCTGGAATGAGGCTGTCATCTGTGGGAAGCCCCTCTTTCTTGGATCCCTCTTCCTTCTTGTCCTGCTGGCATGTGAGTGCTGGCACTGAGCCATGTCCTCCTGGGGGCCAGGAGAGCTGACCAGAGAGCTTAATTGCCAGGGACCAGCAACAGGCTGAAGGTGCCTTTGATTTGGGAGGCAGGATGAGTGCAAAGCATTGGAACCCAGGCTTCAGTACTTTCCCCTGTGACCTCTGCATCAGCCTTTATCTGCACCTACCCAGGGAGGCCTTACCCAGACATTTGCCTTAGGAAGTATTTCCCTAACAAGTGGGTTTTGTTGTTGTTTTGTTGTTGTTTGCATGCACGCTCACTGGTCTCCGGTGAGACATGTGACCTATCCCTTGAAAGGGTCACCACTTTGGTAGGAGAGAGGGCTTTGCTTTAGGGTCATATGAAGGCTAGATAATAGGTGTAAGATTGTCATCAATGCGAATAGTTGTCCTGGCTCATTTCTCAGTTGCTATAACAGAATGCCACAGACTGGGTCACTTAAAAAAAAATACATAGTTTCTTTAGGTCTTGATTCTGAACCCAACGACATGGGGTTGGCACTGGCATGGCATATTCTGCATTACAACATAGCAGAAGCTGTCACATTGCATTAGGTCCAGGGCATACACTGGAGAGAGTGCTTGCCTTGATCACAGAGCACAGGCAGCCAGCCTACTCCTATAATAGCCTTGATCCATTGAAGACAAAAACATCCTCCTGGCTTCCTGTTGGGCCCCACCTCCAATCACTGCCATCATGGGAACTAAGGTTAAAATCCATGAACTTCTGGAGGATACATGTAGATCCAGTGGTCAGAGGTCTGAAACATAGGGACTGGGTCTGTTACTAATACCACGTTGCCTTCCAACTCTAAGGTGCTCCCTCTTACCAGGGATCCATCTTTCCTTAGTTGGGAGTATGAAGGAAGGACAACTGGACTCAGCATCCCTCTGGTTAAGAGGGATGGTGGTTTGAATAAGAATGGCCACCATAGGCTTATAAATTTGAATGTTTGGTTTTTAAGGAATGACAATACTTGACAGGGATTAGGAGGTGTGACTTTGTTGGAGTAGGTGTGACCTTGTTGGAGGAAGTGTGTCACTGTGGGGGTGGGCTTTGGCATTTCCGAAGTAGAATTTCCCAGTGTACATTTCCCAGTGTAGAACTCTCGACTGCCACGTCTGCCAAGCTTTACGACATGCTAATAATGGACTAAACCTCTGAAACTATAAGCGAGCCCCAGTTAAATGCTTTCTTTTATAAGGGTTGCCATGGTCATTGTGTCTTTTCATAGCCGTAGAACACTGACTAAACCAGGAGGTCTAGTCATCAGGACAAGAGAAGCCTCAAGACTTGCATGGGTGGTAGGAAGGAGAGAAAGGGACCCAATGGGATGGTGCCTTCTCCCTCCTGCTTGAGCATGATAATGGCTGCCTCTCTGAATGTCACTTTGACTAGAGGCCAACAGCAATCCACCTTTGCTCTGATTAGGCATTTGTCTGTTTGTCTGTTTAGATGCAGGCTCTGTCTGGGTAGGTGGACATGGGCCAGGCCTTTCCAGAAATTAAAACAGATTCGTCACTTTGAAGAAATTCTGGCTCCTTGCAGGGGGAATCAGTGTCTAGGACCTAAGTCTGAAAGGGGGAGACGAACAGCCAGGGTCTAGAAGACAATAAAGTGGTTTGGATGGCACTTGGCAGTGAGTGAAGATAGTGTGGTTAGGGGCAGGGAGAGGGGAGAGCTTTCAGATGTCCAAAGGAGAGAGAAAACTTGGTGACTCTAGGAACCTGTGAGGGGCTGGCAGGCATGGGGGCTGGTACACTGAGCAGTGGGGACTAGAAGAGGTTAGAGGAACAGGGTGGGACCCAGGGACTCTGAGTCTTGGGGTCTACAAGGGAGATAGAACTGTAGCACCAAAAAAAATAGATACCCAGCGGTGTCTTCCATGATTTTCTCACTTTTCTTCTTCCTTTAGCAGCTGAGTATCCCCACCAGGTCCCACTCTGCCTTCCCTAATGGCTGCCTGCTCCTCTCATTGCCTATTTACCACAGGAAGGGTGGTGTACAACTTCCAGCTCATCCCTCTTCTTCCCTCTCCCCTCTGTTCTCTCTGGGGGAGGCAGGCTCCATTATGTGGATTCCTCCCCAGGGACAGGAAGCATGTAGAATGTCGGGACATGCGAGGGCTTGCTGCTGGTAGAGAGCAGGCTGAAGAAAAGCTGGTGGCCTACCCAGCTGCAGGCACGCCTGCCCCTGAAGGCTGTATCTACTTCCTGGCACCATCCACCATCCACGCCTGCCCCTGAAGGCTGTATCTACTTCCTGGCACCATCCACCATCCACGCCTGCCCCCGAAGGCTATATCTACTTCCTGGCACCATCCACAAAGGGCCACCTACTGGGCATTTAATCAACACCTGTGGCATTGAATGAGCTGCCCATAGGCTGCGCTGTCTTTTGCTGGTGATAGGCCTCGCTGTGTATCTGAACACCTGACATATGTCTCAGGAAGCAGAGGTCCTGTCTACACATGGACTCGTGGCTGAGGAGTCATGCTGTATTTTGAGAAGGTGTACTAGCAGACTGGATAAGGTTGTAAAGCCCTGACTCTCTGAAGCAGACTGTTCCTTTCAGGCAGGAGAGCCCACTAAAGAGCTAAAGCAGCCGTGGGGACTTCTCCCTGGTGACTTCACTCTGAATGCTAGTCATCGACTGGTGAGTTTTCTGTGAGACACAGTGACATCATCAATAGTGTTAGAGAGAAGAAATAAAAAGCCATGTTAATTTCAAGGTCCATTAAAACCCCGGTTTTTAAAAAAATCAATATTTCTTGGAACATAAATGGGAAAAAATTGGTAGGAGTCAAAATTCCATTCCAAACTTTTAAGTGTATGACCAGCAAGGGATGAAAATATTGGCCAAAAAATAATAGAAGAACCCCGGAGTATTTAATAATCTCCTTCCAAAATGTTATGCTCAAGAGTCAGTTATTCAAACTCTGAGGGAGCAGATTCATGGCACAGGTGTTGTTTTTAATGGAAAGCTAACTTTGACCAAAGGAAGTGTTCAAAATGACAGAACTCATTGTCTAATTGGGGGATGATGCCTCTGCCCATGAAACCTGCTCTTCAGGGAGGAGGAAGGGGCTTTAACGGAGAGCATTATGAATATGAGAACACCCTCCCAGTCTGGTGAAGCGAGGAATCAAGAATCCTAACATAATTAACATTTATAACCTCAATCTGATAAAACTGAGAGTCACTGGGGTTACACAAGTGGTTTAGGACATGACCCCCCCCTTTTTTTTTTTTTTAGCTAAAACTGTGTTTTCTGGTGATATTCCCAGGAAATCATAGGTTTGCAGCTGGGGAAAAGCAAGATGCCTTCAGCAAATGTTAATTATTTTAGGATTATCAAAAAGAGACCAAAAAAAGTTATTCAGAAACTTCAGGATGTCTTATTGACTGTCCTTTGCTTTACAGAAGTTTCTCGGTTTCAGGAGGTTCCATTTATTTATTGTTGCTCCCCAGTTATTGTTGCTACTGGTGTTATATTTAGGAGTGGTCGCCTATGCCCATGCATTGAAGGCTACTTCCCACTTTCTCTTCTATCAGGTTCAGTGTGGTCAGATTCATACTGAGATCTTTAATCTATTTTGACTCGAGTTTTGTGCATGATAGATATGGATCTATTTTTATTCTTCTACATGTTGACATCCAGTTATGCCAGCACCATTTGTTGAAGGTGCTTTCTTTTTTCCATTGTATAATTTTAGCTTCTTTGTCAAAAACCAGGTGTTCATTGGTGCATAGATTAATATCCATGTCTTCCATTCAGTTCCATTGGTCAATCTATTTGTTTTTATGCCAGTCCAAAGCTGTTTTCATTACTGTAGTTCTATAGTAGAGCTTGATGTCAGAGATGGTGATGTCTTCAGATGTTAGGCAACCTACTGAATGGGAAAAGATCTTCACCAACCCCACATCAGACAGAGGACTGATCTCCAAAATATATAAAGAACTCAAGGAATTAGATATCAGAATTCCAAATAATCCAATTAAAAATGAACTAAACAGAGAATTCTCAACAGAAGAATCTCAAATGGACAAAAGACACTTAAGTAAATGTTCAACATCCTTAGCCATCAGGAAAATGCAAATCAAAACAACTCTGGGACACTATCTTACATTAATCAGAATGGCTAAGATCAAAAACACCAATGATAGTTTATGCTGGAGAGGATGCAGAATAAGGGAAA
>JAQHUG010000118.1:1977732-1994897 GCA_028555095.1 Dicrostonyx torquatus | reverse complement strand
GTATGTGCCTGCTGCTCTGTATTCACATGTGCATGTACGTGCCTGCAGTTCTGTATTCACACGTGCACGTGTGTGCCTGCTGCTCTGTATTCAGACGTGCACGTGTGTGCCTGCTGCTCTGTATTCACACGTGCACGTGTGTGCCTGCTGCTCTGTATTCACACATGCATGTGTGTGCCTGCTGCTCTGTATTCACACATGCACGTGTGTGCCTGCTGCTCTGTATTCACACCGCAGGTGCCCAGGTGCAGGTGAAGGCTTGAGGCAGATGTAGAAACTCTCAAAACTGGAATTACAGATGACCATGTGTCCTAGAAAGCTATGTCGTGGGTCCTAGGAACCAAATCTGGGTCCACTACAACCTCTGGGTCATATCTGCAGCCCTGATTTTTAACTGTTTTTCTGTTGAATTATGAAGTTGCCCTGTACTGGTCTTGGGCTCTTTCCTGTTTGAGGCTAGAGGAGTGGGCAGGTGTCTCTGCTCTCTGAGGACAGAACTGCTTCCTGTGGACTTAGGGCTACACTCTGTCTCCTTTTCATAGATTAGAATCCTGAATGTTCCAGCTTTCTGAACCTTTAGAGACTGGCCAGGATGTCTGCATTTTACAAGAGACAATGAAAGTCCATGGATGCATTCATTCAGAAACACTCTGTGTCAAATTAAGTTGAGACTAACTCCAAAATCTGCATAAGCTACATGAAATGCTTACGGGTAGAGGTTGAGAATTATAGTTATTTGATGAGGTCATATCAGAGCCTGTGACAAGTATCAACATTTTACTCATGAGATGAGCTTGCTTTCCTTTAATTTCACAGACAGTGATAATGGCCACAGCCATGCAGGTAGGTTCACCCAGTATTGTCCACCCTTAAACTGACATGTTCATTTTCTCTTCCTCTCCCTTCCCTTCCCAGGCTTATAGATCTGGTCTCAACTTCAGGCCAACTACCTCTAGAGAAATAACATCCTCTCACCCCTGGTTCATGTAAGTCATAGTCAGATGCTGTGGGACAATGGTCTTTTATCCTGTCACTTGTATTATTTTTAACAAAATGCTGATTGGCCAGTAACCAGGCAGGAAGTAGAGGCATGGCAACGAGAATTATGGGAAGTTTCAGTCTGCAGTCATCACCCAGATACAGAGAGGAAGCCAGACACAGAGCAACCAAGATGTGACTGCCTTGCTGAAAAAAGTCCCAAGCCATATGGCTAACACAAACAAGAATTATGGGCTAATACAAGTTATAAAAGTTAATAAGAAGCCTGAGCTAATGGGCCAATCAGTTTATAATTAATGTAGACTTCTGGGTGTTTCTTTGGGACTGAATGACTGTAGGACCGGGTAGGACAGAAACCTCTGTCAACAGTCAGAGAAGAGGCAAATCATTTCAATACACCTTCTTGTTACTGGGTTTTACATTTTCTTTTGCTTTTGTTTTTTGTCAGTTTTGAAATAAGCTGGGCAGGAGGAGTGAAGTGTATATTTCTGTCAAGCTCAAAAACACCCAGCAGCTATGGTTGTAAACATAGGGCACTCTAGGTTGGGAGAGAAAATAAAAGGAAACTTAGGAGATAATGCACGAGACAGATTGTCAATAGTGCATGGAAAGGCCACTTCACTTGATCGGCTGGGCTGTTTGGAGCAGAATTCTGATTAAAGAAGACATTCCGGGAAGAACTGCTGTGGACAGGTCGTCTGCACAGCACGCTCTCCAAATGACTAAGTGGAGTCTTGGAGTCCTAAACTGGCAACAAAGCAGGCTGTTCGACAAGCCAGAGAGACATGCTCTCCCCACTATACTAGCTCACTGGCTTCTGTGGACCTCTGTGTCAGCTACGACAGAGTCAATAAAGCCAAGAAATCAGAGGGTCTGTCACCATTTGAGTGCCATGAAAAGGCTGGGTTCCAGGAAGGAAAGGCTGTCCCTACCTAGTCCCAGTCTCAAGACTGATAGCCTGAAGAACCTGCCAGTGTACTAGACCCCAGGTTGGGCTAGTCAGATTCCTCAGGGCTCTCCCATGGCTTATCCCCTGATCATGGCTCATCACCAGGCAACTTAGGGGGACATGTTTGTAGATATTTAGTCTAAGAAAACGTAGCTTTCAATACTGTCAAGCGGAAACTTCTAGAAAAAAATAGATTCTTGGAACTGCTTTTAGGAAAACGCACCCAGTTCATATTCTATTTGTACCATGACCCACTGGACTCTGAGAAATGGAGCTCACATTGGCAGAGCATCCCAGACAGGGTGCCTTAGAGGTACACACCTGCAGCACTGAATGCTTTGACCCAAGTCCCCTCACCTCGACCCTCATTTCCTGGGGCTCTCCCATCCCAGGCTTTCCCTTAGTCCTTCTTGTCAAACTCAGGAAGGACTCCATTTGGTGGAGAAATCCCAGCATTTTCTTGAGCAGCCTGCCTCTGCCACAGGCCAGTTGTGGAGCTCAGCTTGTACCTCTGAGCAGTGCTGCAACAGTCACAGCTCACAGGTCCCCTTCTGTCTTTCTGTCTTTTGGTGGCTTAGCGGCTTGTTTGGTTCATTTCATTGCATAGCCATCAACACTTCTCCACAGATCTAGGTGGGGTTGGGAAGGACAAGTCCTTCCTACTGCCCATGCCTCGTCACAGATCTATCTTTCCAGCCCCTCTTCTTACCATAGCCCCAGGTTCCTTATTGTTACCCAGGCTGTTCTGCTCTAAATGGACCAAGAGATCATTGTCCTGAGACTCACCCAGAGTGGCGTGGAGTTGTGAGCTTTTCTAGATGCTGCCAGCTGAGGTTTGTGAATGCCCTCAAACAAAGCACTTCTGAGATGCCCTGAAGATGGTGGAACCCACAGGAAGTGGTGAGACAGGTCATGGCTCCCTCTCTCCCACATGCCTGTTTGGAGCCATCCATGTAACCTTAAGATACTATGAAGAAGGTATTCAATAGGAATTTGCTGATGTGACATTTATCTTAGGATGTCTTTCCAAAAATTCAGGTGTGTGTATTGCAGCAGAAACAAAACTTCAATAGTCAGATTGGTCCTTCTGGTGTCTGATCTCCCCAACTATTCAGCAGCAGCACCAGCAGCACCGGCACCAGCACCAGCAGCACCGGCACCAGCACCAGCAGCACCGGCACCAGCACCAGCAGCACCGGCACCAGCACCAGTGCCAGCAGCAACACCAGCAGCACCAGCAGCAACACCAGCAGCACCAGCAGCAACACCAGCAGCACCAGCAGCACTGGCACCAGCAGAACCAGCAGCACCAGCAGCACCAGCAGCACCGGCACCAGCACCAGCAGCACCGGCACCAGCACCAGTACCAGCAGCAGCACCAGCAGCACTGGCACCAGCAGAACCAGCAGCACCAGCAGCACCGGCACCAGCACCAGTACCAGCAGCAACACCAGCAGCACCAGCAGCACCAGCACCAGCAGCAGCACCAGCAGCACCGGCACCAGCACCAGCACCAGCAGCAGCACCAGCACCAGCACCAGCAGCACCAGCAGCACCAGCAGCACTGGCACCAGCACCAGCAGCACCAGCAGCACCAGCAGCTTCTGGAAGTTCACACACTTGCTAATGAACTCACAGGCTGTTGGACCCATAAGTCTCCCCCAAAGACTACTCTACCTTGATTTGGGGCTCACCCCTACTGCAGTGCCCCAGGAACATGCAGATCTCAGTGGTGTTGCTGGGAAGGAAGGCAAGAAGCAACCACTTCTGGGGCTAGGAAGGGAATTAGGACAATTTATTATTTCCCCATTGCACTGAGTAAATAGACTTTAAGATAAATTATTGGCGCCTGCAGCTTGCTTGATGCAAAACCCAAAAGTGAAAGCATACTCTAATGAACATATGCCGGCCTGCCCTCCCCTTCGCACCTCACGTCCGCTATTAACTTTCTATGCACTCGGGACCTTTGGCTCTTGGCCTAAATAATACAAGAATAATTAGAATAATTACTGGGGAAGCCAGGTCAAATATACAAGGATCTTTTTAACCGCTTGGCTATCTTTATTTTTCAAAAGAAATTCTTAAAACCAACCAAATGCTGCTCCTTTCACCCAGAATAAAGCCATTGCTCTGTGTCTTGAGCAGCCATTCGAAATGAAGTTATGCTAATTCATGATTTCTGTGCCATTCAAATGTAGCTAGTTTCTAGTTTGGGGCTTATTTTTCTTTTTGTTTAGGAAAACCTGGAAGATGGAGATCAGACTAGCTCACTGAGAAGCTCACAAGGACTCAGGGACCTTGGCCATCTCCTCTGTCCTTCAGTTAATTGTTCATAAAGGAATGAGACAAAATAAACTCAACTCTTGATGGGGCAAGGTTGCCTTGGAGGAGGAAAGTCATTACACAGTCCTCCCCATGCATCTGGCTTTGACTCCATCCACAGTAGAGGAGGATGGGTGATTTTGAATCCACATGGCTTGGGATAGCAAGGAAGGTTCCTATCACCTCTAGAATCCCTCATGTTCTGCCCCTGCTTCCCTCCCCTGGGCCCAAGCGCTGCACAGAGAGAGCTCTCATGTTAGCAGCAGGGGCTGGGTGGATCTTCACCACACTCTGCCCTGGCCGTGTCTCCTGACTGGCGGGGAACTCTGGGGAGTGACAATTCCACTCCTGACACAGGGTCGAAGATGAGATGCCTGTATTTAGCCGAGGGCTTTACAGGAAACAGGAAACGAAGGGCATGTTTCTCTGATGCCATCACCATGTATCAACTGAGATCAGGGGAGGTCAGGGTGGTAGCTACAAACTACCTTCTTTACAGATCACAACTACTCAGAGAGAAGACAGGACATAAGAACAGAAGGAAAGGACCTGCATTGATGTACCTCGTCTAGGGGACACCCTTGTCTCATACTGTCTCCTTTCTTAAAGACACATGCACCCAAGGCCTCAGTCTTGTGTATATCCTCTGAATCCAAGTTTAAGCATTTGTTGATGGCAGAGGATGATAGAAGGGTAGAATTTTAAATGACCATTCCACTTTTTAAAACATAAAGTGTTGAACAGATATGCCCTCAAGACGTCACAACAGGCCTGTCAGGCTTGCTCTCAACGAAAGGCACCAACAGAGACACATCCGTCACGGGAGAAGATGTCCACCTGCTAGGCACATTTGGGGGGCAGGAGATCAGCATGAATGCTTGACTTTCGCACATCCCACCTGCCTCATGCTGAGTGTTCTGCAGTTACCAAGCCCTGTCGTTCAGGGTCATGTGGGCTTAGGGGTTCTGAAGGTTCCCATGGTGATGGCGGGGCCTAGGAGGGTTCCCATGGTGATGGTGGGGCCTAGGAGAAGAGCCCCAGATGGGAGTGAATCTTGCCCAGCGCTCCCCTCCAATGCCTGAGAGTCCTGCATGTTCAGGAGTGAGTGAGTGATGCTTAATACCACCCGCTCAGCATAGCCAGGCAGTCATCCAGCCTGTCAAGGCCATTTTTAAATATTCCTCCTCCTCATTCTTCCATAATTAATAATTTGCATCAATAATGCCAAGCTTCCCACCTGACTCAACCATAAACTTGACAGACTCCCACAGGCACTCTGAGTTTGCGTCTACAGTGAAGGCATCGCATTGAGAATTCACATCCATGTGGAGGCCCTGCCTGGTCCACACGGAGGCAGCTGGCAAGACAACCGGCTTGGTGGTGTGTGTCCTGGATCTTGTGGAGTGGCTACCACAGGCCAGATGCAGCTAAAACTGCATCCCCATTGCTGCAGGCAAGGAACCCATAAGCGTTCAAGGTTTTTTAAAAAAAAAAAAAAGGATGGGCTTTGAGTCTGAAATCTTCATGTTCAGAGTTTTCCCCCACCGAAATCCTTTCCACGACCTGCTTACTCATGCTGATGGCACTCCGATCCCAGCAGCCCGGCGTGCAAACCACCCTCTGCTTCCCTGCGTGAGAGGCCCTCGATGAGTACTTATTACCAAGCTGTCATTCTTCTGTAATTATCCACAGCCGGGACGCCTTCCGTTGTTTCCATATCATTTGGAATGACACAGACTGGATATTACCCTCGTCTATGTATCGCACGCACGCCCTGCTCCTCAAGCTTTGCAGCCGCCCTCACTCATTTGCATTTCGAAAGAGGCAGAGGCCTGACAGAGATTTTTTTTTTGAGCTATTAGGAAGCACTTATTAGTAGAAATTGAACCGATCCATCCCTCCATCATTTCCTTTCTCATAATCATTATTTCTACAAATTCTCTGCACCTTCCAAAAATTCTAGGGCATGCTGTCGGAAGAGATCAGGGCTTCTGAACGCATTATTCGCTGGGGTTAATATAGCTCCAGGTACTAATGGGTCTTTCCTTAAGGTTTTCTGGCAACTCCGGAAGGACTGGCTACAGGAAAATGGTTCTCTGTGCTTCTAGAATGTACGCTGGGGTGTGTGCATGGTATGCGTGTCTATACGTACATGCATAAAACGTGGAAAATGTACTACATAGATTGTGCTGCTCTATGTGGGTGAGTCATGCATGCAGAATGCAACTTGATACATGTGTGCACGGACATATGCATATCTAAATAGGTGCACACACACATGCACTGCAGGTGTAGTGTACGTGTGCAAAGATGGATTTGTGTCCTGAACAAGGAGTCGGTGTGTTTGGGGAGACTTGGTATTCCTTGTGCATTCAGATATTCCTTCTGGGGTAAATTAAATAAGCTCAGCTTGGGAGCAGAGACAACGCGGGGCTTGGAATGTTCCCAGCCGCCCTCTATTACAATCCTTGCTTTTATAATTAGTCATTTTGGAGCTGTTTAAAAATACCTCCATGTCAGTTGCAGAATCCGAGCCTTCACTTGTTCTCAGAGCAGGGACAATACAAAGAGAGGTTTTAAAATCCTGCCTTCTGCCCCCTCACTTTTTCCTCCCTTCCTTCTCTATTCACCATTGCTTCAGCACGCCTGTCTCTCCCACTTTGCCCCAATTCATTCTCCTCCCAGCGGCCTCCACTAGGATTACCTTTAGTCCTCTCAGGTCCCTAGGTCATCCTGGATAGGGCTCTCCTGGCCAAAGTCCTTGTCCTCTTGAAACCCAGGGCTGCTACAAAATCTAGAGATTGCCCCCTTCCAGATGGACCAGAAAGGGTATGCAGCCTTCAGCCGTCTCCCCACATCCCAGGCAGGCCTTTTCTCTGTCTGCCACTGGAATTCTCCCCGAGGTCAGGACAGCGCCCAGCTGGTCCTGCTGCAGCTAGCTTCTGTTTTGCCTCCACCTCCTTCATCAAGAGGCGTTAGAGTCATCTTGAACTGCCCTTCTGCCCGTCTGCATCACCCAAAGAGCACACTACAGAGGACAGGAGCTGTCTCGCATGGCACAGGTCCTGGGCATCACCTATAGGCCACCAGGCAGGGCATCATAGCTCTCTGGTGGGATGAATATGCCCTCGCCTCACCAGTTGGAGGAGTGGGTCTGGGGACTCCTAAGGATATTCCCACAAAGCCCTAGAGAACACACCCATGGAACAGGGAATTGATTTGAGTATCATCATCATTATCCATTATTATTTATTGCATGCCCGCCAGTGGCCCTGGCACACTCAGGGTTTAATGTTTCAATAAGACCTTATTTGCACAGTTCCCACCAGGGTCCGAAATTTCAGTCCTCATCAAAATTACCTTGTATGTGACGCTTTAGTGATTTTTAGATTCCCGGGTTAAACCTTTCTTGCCTTTCATTTTGCAGGCTCTTTACACTTCTCCTGAAAGTACTCTTTTTATCTTTTTATCTTCTTTGAAATACTGCTCCAAACATTCTGGTCTTTTCATCCTCTGCATGTTCTCTTTCCGTCTCGTGTCTTCTATTCCAACTGTCCCATAAGGTTCCATCCAGTCTTCCCATGGCAGGCAGACGTTGCAGCTGGACTTCTGCTTCCAGTCTTCCTCCCACCTTTCCATATTATATACATTGTTCTAGGTGGCCTGCTCGTTCTTACTACAGGGCATCTTACAGAGTGAGGGAGCTTGTCTTGGGCAAGGACCACAGAGGCTGGTGTGAATGGGAGGAGGGCTTTGGAGAATGGGTTGAGGCAGTATTGCTTATCCCAGGAGAAGGTCCTACCCACAGGGCTTCTAGTTTACTTCTGGGTTGCTGTGGATTGCTCTCTGATACTGCGTGCAAAATTTCAAGTTGAATTTAAGGAAATTAGGCTTAATGCGAACCAATAACCATCTCTAAGCTCATTAAAGAGTTCACGGACACTGCTTTATGAGCCTTTATTGTTTAAGGGAATCTTGACTGCCTGTCTCTGAGCAGTTCAGATAGAAATACCTTTAACAGCACAGTAGACCCAAATGCATGTATTTATTAAGATTTAGTGGTAGGCTCATGATAGAATATGTGTTTAGACAAAATTTCTTTGTCACTGGGAAAAACACAGAGGTGAAGCGATATCCCCATCCTTTAGTCTCGGTCTTCAGCAAACTTCGTCTAAATCAGGCAAAGACAAGTGGCTGCAAATTATGCCACACTGCAGCAAGGGGAGGTCGGCACAGCCCCATTCCAAGGGCCGTTTATCAAACGCTGCGGACTGACATGTGCTTTCTTCAGATCTGAGTAGATCACACGGTATAAGCAAGAAGAATAGTAGCATCAAACAAACATCCCCTTCCATCACTTTTTGGGTGCAACATAGAAGAGGAGCCTCTCTCTGCCCGAGCTCTGTGATCCGCTCTAAACTGCAGCTGCCCTTGGGAGCGGTACACTCAAGCTTCAGAGAAAAAGAATTAGTGTTTCATTTTCCAAGACTGTCACACCCCACCTTAATGAGCACTTAAAAGAGATGAATGTGCTTCGAACAGAAAGATTTATTTGAGATATTTAAATAATCTCTCTCAGCTATAACTAAGCTGACACCCTCAGCTCTCGCAAGGATATTTTTCTGTTATGTTTCTGATAGTGTCCAGCGAAAGTTTGTCGCCTGTCCTGCCTTTGTGTGGCACATACCTTGTACGTTGGCTGACACTCAACAGGAAAGCTTCAGAAATAATTCACATTGAAAGGCTTCCGTGCCCCCTCCTTTGGCAATCAGATCAATTAAGGTACTTTATTACATTTCCCAAAGTAAACAACTAAATAAATATCTCATGAATTTCACGCAAAAAAAAATGAATAGTACCACAGACCTTCTGTACTTTATAACACACTGAAAATCCTTGTGAGAGTTATGGGGCCGTCCGTTACAATCAGCCATGAAGTACATTACAAAGGTAATATGGGTTTAAGAAGGAACTACTGCAGAATGTATATTTTCATTATCAAAAACGTTAAGCCATTTATCCCGAGGAGTCAGAATAATCATTAATGGCTGGGAATTTATGGTGCCAGATCTTAAACTAATGTGAATGACTCCAGGTGTTACTAATGGCTCCGGTGAAATGTGCCAGTATCAGAGACTTCTACTAAATCTGAGGTAATAGTCGGATGCTTAATCTGGACAGATGAGTAGCAATTTAACTGACACATTGATTGGATTCTGTAGGTTTAAATGGCACCCATTGTGAAGCCCACGGTCAAACAGCAATCAGAGGGCGACTTAGAAGTCATTCTCTTTCAGTGAGCCTGGCCCCACGGGTATGAGGGTGGCTTAGAACCTTCTTGTAAAAGATTCCGTTTTTAAAAACACTTGCAGCTACCTTTTTTTGACTTATGCAATAACAAAGTTTAAAACCTCCCCTGCTAGCTTTTAACCCTATATTGAAAAGTCTTAGGACATCCTCTGAGCTAGGGCTGATGGTCCAGGAGTATGTAGATGGGAGAGGCCAGGCCAGACAAATATTTTGCTTGACTCCACCCTGTGCTAGTTTAAGAAACATCCTAACCAGCAAGCAAGCAAGCGGGGCTTTGTTCTGGTTTGAGGACCTTGGCTTCCTTCCACCCCTGCCACCAGATTACTTCTGTCCCCTACTGTGTCTTCCTGGTGGGTGGGTGACTTTGGTTGACTGCAACTGAGAAGAGCCTTTTGTGATTCCAAGAGGGAAGTCACAGGTGGAACAGGATCTTCCTGGGTTGTGCTGCACCCCTGGCTATACAGGGTGCCTGGGGGCTGCTGTAGCAGGTGCTTCTTCCCGGCCTCCACTCTCACCATCATTCAGACTGACCACAGGCATGGCCAGACCCACTCCCCTAGACACGGATGTTCCTGACTGTTGTCAACATCCTTTGAAAGCACATAAAAATAAATTATCCATAGGTGTACCTGTCGGGAAGATAGATTTGGTGCATCCAACTGTTGCAAGCACTTCAAATGACAGGGGCGCCTATCATGTTCCCGTAATAGGGTCAAACAGCTGGACAGGGATTTAGCTCTCAGCAAGGCCAGAAGGGCCGAGCTCTTGTAGGGGAGGATGAATGGAGCACGTGGAGGCAGTGGGACCTGTTTATTACAGCGTTTTTCTGCTTCACTGCAGACCTGTAATGAGCGCCACGCAGCTGGATTGACGGTTGCCCTCTTGCGTCGCATGCTCTGCAGAAAGTGGGTGAAGGCAGAGCCGTCTGCTTGCTGACCTATCACTCTGCCCCATCAAGAGTTCAATTTACTTCTCTGACAAGTGGCGACGAGGCGGTGTGGGCTGCTTTTGATTGGCTCATGTAGGTTAAATAAAAACATGCTTTAATGACTATTTCACAACTCCTTGCCTGGATCAGATATTTTAATTATGGCCCTTGCGTTCCATATGCTGAGAGGGGCCCCTTCTTTTCCAGAGCCTTCCATGGATGTCTGTGGAGACTTCAGTTTCAAAGGAAAATGGAAGATTAAACGAGTGAGCTGTGTAGATGGCGTGGGTTTTGTAGAGCTGGTTTGGTCTTAGTAAGTGTGAGGTGGGGAAGTGAGTCAGAAGAGAATGCCAAGGACAGGAAGGGGGTGACTGAGGACTCCATGGTGCCACAGGAGGCCAGAGGCACACTCTGGCCAAACCTCATTTTGGGTTTTCTGCCTTGTTCCAAGGGGTAGACACTAGACAGGGTGCCACCCCGAGAATATGCTAGAGGGGTTGGGAGAGATGACGCGGCAGGTAAGAGCACTTGTTGAGTAAGCACGAGGACCTGAATTTAAAACCTATGAAAGCAGGTGGGGGAGGATCACTGGGGTTTGCTGGCTGCCAGCCCAGCTCCAGCTTCAGGGAGAATGCCTGTCTGAAGGGAATGGAGAGTAGAAAGTGATAGAGGATAGTCAGGGTCCTCCTCCGGCCTCAGGAGACTAATGTCCTCTCCTGGTCTCTGTGCAGGCATGGGTACACGCACTATATGCACCTACAGGCACATGTGCTCACATAACACACACATACACACACATGCACGCACCCCAGAAGTTGCCAGAGGCCCTGGACAAGCACTCCACGTGACACAAGAATTGTTAGAATTGCTAGAATTGGAGTCTCCACCTGACCATCCAACAGAATGACTGCTGTTATAGTTGCCTCCTTCCTGCTCCAAGAAGGAAGAAACTGTGGCAGGCAGGGCTGAAAGGTGTCCTCATAAAGTTTCTGTCCTGCTGGGTGAGGCAAGGACACCAAAGCCACAAGCAGGAAGAAACAGGTAGGAGGGATGGGGAAGAGCAGCCTCACTAGCAGGCTCCCAGTGTGCATGCCAACATGAACACCTTGGTATATACGGCCTTAACTCAGCTTCTTTCCTGGTGAATGGATTTCCATGGGTCACGGAGAAGAGCCGTGGTGAATGTCAGCAAAGCAAAACTGAAGCAGAGCCCAGGACCAGTGCCCGTGTAAACCTCCCATCTCTGTCAGCATCCTACACAGTTTAGATGAGTCACTGTTAGATCCCCATGCTGGGGAAAAGCACCCTGGAGTGTCCTGGGACTGGCTCAAGAGCCCATCAAATTCTGGAGAGGGAAAGATGCTCCACCATGCCCTCACGGCACAGGCAGGAAGGGAAGGCATCGTCAACACAGGCAAAGCCTGTGTAATAGCTAGATTCATATCTACAAGTCACTGAATAGGAAGCTCATTTCCAGTGCTCACTGCAAACTCTTCTCTCTCTCATCTCTGAGACTGTTCCAGTGCTAACTGTCAACACATATGATCACCTGCCACTGTTTCCAGTGCTCACTATAAACCCCTTCCCCAATATCACCCTGTCACTGTTTCCAGTGCTCACTATAAACCCCTTCCCCAATATCACCCTTTCACTGTTTCCAGTGCTTACTATAAACCCCTTCCCAATATTATCAAGTTATTGTTTCCAATGCTCCCTGTAAACACCTCTCCAATACCATCCTCTGTCATTGTTTCCGGTGCTCATTGCAAATGTGTTCCCCTCTGTCATTGCTAACCCCCAGGTAAACAGTGCTTGCCTAACATGTGTGAAGCCATGGGTTCCATCCTCAGCACAACGCAAACTGGATAAATGTGGTGGTGCACGCCCCTAATGGTGGACAGAGGAGGACCACATATCCAACATCATCCTTAGCTCCATAGCAGGCTGAAGGTCAGCCTGGACTACATAATACTCTGCTATCAACAAGAAAACAAGAATGCACTTCTAAACATTGAGAACAGGCATCAGTGATAGTGAGACCCTCCACTCCAGACCCTAGAGACTGCCCTGGAATAAACACTCCATGGAGCTCTAATGGCTCTCAGAGTGTTTGCACATCTGTGCCTGTACAGGTGACATCCCCCTAATATTTGCTTCATACTGACTCCTGTCATTTCTATGTAGAAGCTCTCTGCCATTGACAGAGAGATTGCTATCAATGTTCTAAATGGGCGGAGGCTTATTTCAGCTTTGTACCCACAGCCAGTGGCACTCACGGGCCAAGCCATTGTGTACCTGTAAGCATGAGCTCCAGTCGCAACATGGTACATAGGTGGGGTCAGAGATATATTGAGGCTTTCCTAGCTTTATTGCTACCAGGTGTCAGGCTGTGACTGCTACATCTGGAGGCAGTACCTATCATATAGTGTTAGCTACACCCAGAGGCAGTGCCGTTATGCAGTGTTAGCTATATCCATAGGTAGTACCCATCAGGCAGTGTTAGTTACACCCAGAGAGTACCCATCACACAGCGTTAGTTACACCCAGAGGCAGTGCCCATCAGGCAGTGTTAGTTACACCCAGAGACAGTACCCATCACACAGTGTTAGCTACACCAGGAGGCAGTGCCCTTTAGGCAGTGTTAGTTACACCCAGAGACAATACCCATCACACAGTGTTAGCTACACCCAGAGGCAGTGCCCATCAGGCAGTGTTAGTTACACCCAGAGACAGTATCCATCACACAGTGTTAGTTACACCCAGAGACAGTACCCATCACACAGTGTTAGCTACACCAGGAGGCAGTGCCCATCAGGCAGTGTAAGTTACCCCAGAGACAGTACCCATCACATAGTGTTAGCTACACATGGAGGCAGTGTCCAGAGACAGTACCCATAAGGCAGTGTTAGTTACACCCAGAGGCAGTATCCACCACTCAGTGTTCTCTATACCTGGAGACAATACCCAGTGTTAGCTTTCTTTTGTCTTTGAGGAGTCTCAGTTCTCAGCTTTTCCATCTTTTAAATCTTTATTATCTTTATGTACGCATGCATGTTCCTGTGTGAGTTGATGTGCACCATGTGTATGCAGGAGCTGAGGAGGACAGAAGGCAGCACCGGCCCCCGGGAACTAGAGTTGCAGAGGGTACTAAGGCAGCAAGTGGGCTCTCCAGTAAGTACTCAACTGCTGAGCCCCAGTTTCTCCACCTTTAATAGAAACTAATTAGAAAGGATAATAAGTAGGCCTGCCACTTAGTGGGAGGAGTGTTAGATACAGGTGTCCAGCAAGTGCTTGGTGTGGCAGAGCATTTCCCAATGACCACAGAGAAGGCCAGCATGGATGATCACCTACTCCAAATACATTGAGGTTAAGAAGAGTAGACACACAATTAACTTCAGAATGTTGTGTCTGAAAATCAAGTTCAGCAGGCCCCACCCCAGGGTACTCATCCCTAACCATTTCTACTGTTCCTTAGAAAAAGAAAGCATGTTCTTTGTATCAATTCCTTTATGCATCAGAGATGTGCATACCATATATACATACATAGGTATGTAGATAGATTAGATACATACATGTAACACATATGTATTCTATCCTTTAAAGCATACAAATACAGAAAGTGGGATCCACAAAACTCACTCCTATGCATGTCAAAGGCACAGAGGTACCAACTGAGAACCCTGACAGTCAAAGATGGCAAACTGACAGTATCAAATCATAATGAAAACATATAATAAATACCACAAGACATTACTGAGGAAAATAAATAATGCAATAAAATGGACATAGACAGTCTGTGATGCAAAACCACCCTGAATACATTGGCTCCACTTCCACAGAGGTGGAGTGTGGCCATCCCTCTGCTCTCCAACTGTGGGCTGCATACACTGTCTTCCAAATGTGAGGGGATGAGGAGGATGTGGCAGAGATCTTGTCACAGAGGCATCTGACAATATGCAATCTTTCAGGGATTTAGAAGGACATTTCACCCTCAGAGGGAAGTTGCATTCATCCCTGTGGTTTTGAAAAATCTGGTTGATTTCAGCGGGTGTCCTCAGCCAACTGCCACATCCATAGCTGTATGCTTGACAGGTCTACTGGTGATGAGCACTGTCTCCGTGTACTTATTCCTAAACCATTGATTCTCAACCTGTAGGTCATAAACCCCTACACACATGGAGCCACATACAAGATTTTTAAATTACTATTCATAACAGTAGCAAAATTTCAGTTATGAAGTAGCAACAAAATAATTTTATGGTTGGAGGTCACCATAGCATGAAGAACTGTGTTAAGGATTCAACATTTTAGGAAGGTTGAGAACCACTGTTAAAACATGGACCCTTACCTATTCTGAGGAAAATATCAGATCAGTGACAACAGAGGGACATTTTGTGACATTCCTGACCAGCTCCCTCTGAACTGATAGGGTCATCTAAACCACAGAGAGCCTGAGAAAACAGACATGAAGACAAATGTGGAGCCCTGGAAGAATCTTGCAACAGAAAAAGAATACTGAACCGGTTCTAAGGAAATATAAATAAACTCTGCAAAACAGATGACAAACTAATTCTTCAATTATGAGCTGGCGCTCATGAATTATACCTGATGTAGCGTGCTATGCTGAAGTGGTAGCAAGAAGATGAACACAGTGGTTGTGGAAGCCCTGAGCCCTCTGTACAACTTTTGTGGGTATCTAAAGCTGTATAAAATTTTTTCAAGTACATTTGAAGAAAAAACAAGTGGAATTATATTCTTAAATTATAATTTTATATTTTAAGTTTTTATATTTATCCCTTCTCCTGAGGTTGGCTAGGGTGTTATGATACCTTTTCAGCCAAAAGCTAACCTAATTCTACAAGTGTCCACGTTACAGTATAGTAACTTCCTAGCGTCTCCGTTATTCAAGTTGACTGGGCTGTGTTCTCCTGTGTTGATCTTCCATTCTTTTCATTGGATCTCAGGACTCCCAATGCTTACACTGCCATAATTCATGTTAAGAAAAATAATTATGTGTAGGCTATTTTTATTTTAAACTTAAACATCCTTGGTTTGAATGTCTAGATCAAAGATACCACAACTTTTAGTACTTTAGATCACCCTTGAACACTGCAGAAAGACTTGCTCCAGGTATCATGTGCTTTGGAGAAGTGTACCATTTTAGCACACCCTAACTGCTGTGCATCAGATGGCCACTTCTTTTGGTTTCTTTAACAAAATAAGCTAACTTCACCCCGTTGAGCTGAGTCCAGATTTCTCGATTAACCACCTTAGTTGGACTGTGAGCTCCACCACAAGGCAGTGGTTTGGGTCACAGCAAATGTGTGTGAACTGGGTGAAGGACCCGTAAGGATAAGCTATGCTTTCAAACTGTTGGCAACCGGCAAAAGGGATCCAAAGAGCAAATGGGAAAACTGCGACCCTGGAAGTCTCTGAGCAAGGTCGGGAGAGCCTGTCACACTCCCTGGTCGCAGGCACTGTGAGGGCAGGTGCCCCTCAGTCATGTGGGAGTCTCTGATCATCAGGAACAAGACTGGCCTTGGCTCAGAGCTGGCCTTGGTTGGAGACATTTCTAGTCCCAGGACTGGTACCTTGGCCTTCCTGTACCTGCTTCTTTAGCCCCAGGAATTGCCCTTGTAGCCAGGTGACCCATCGGAGATGATCAGGTATCAGGAAGCAAGCCCGTGTCACACAGGAAATGGGAGGCCCAGCTCTCCACAGTGTCCCTGAGCTCTCCATCCACAGGACTCCCAGGGACTGGGGGTGAGCCTTGAAATGGCAGGGAGGAACTTGGTTGAGAAGTGGCCAGAGGAGAAGGGCTTTTCTCATTAACTGGCTGGAGTGTTGTTGCCCAGGAGAAGCGGATAATTGCTGTTTTTAATGGGGTTGATTTAGCAGCAACAATTTTGCAATTTTCTCTTCTCCCCAGGGCTGTCACCTGGGCCCTTGAACACCTGGGAGAGAGGGAGGGCTAAGGTTGCTTGGGGTCTGCCTAGTGGCCCCCTGGGGCTCCAGGCCAACTCGAGGGCAGGGTTGTACATCTCAGACCACCTGGGGACCAATTAGCCCCTAGCTGCCTCTGGGCCCTCAGTGCTTGAAGGGGAAATAGAGTTAGTGCTTTCCCTTGATGCCAGGTTCCTCACTGTCCAGCCTTTCCAGGGACACCTACATATTTCATTCAAAATCTGTGAGGGAAGGTAAGGCTGAGGCTGGAGGCTTTGGAAGCCAGTTCCTAGGACCAGGGAAGCAGTGCAGGCTGGCCAGCACCCCAGCCCAAGGTGCCTGAGCATCCTCACTGGATGGCAGGAAGTGAGTCTGTGACTGTCTGGACATTTCACCAACTGAGACAATACATATTTTCTCTCCTTTGGTGTTAAAGGAGAGAATGGGGGATTTGGCCACCTGGCTCCAGTGGGGAGGATATGGTGGACTTCTGTTTCTGGAAAGGCCCTTGAGTGGAATGGGAGGAAGCAACCCTACTGTGGGGAGAGAAGGGACCAGCCATATGGCCTTGAGGGTCACCATGCTTCCCAGGCTCCAGGGAAGGCATTGGTGGTGCAGGAGAATTGTCTGTATTCTGTCAATCATGTTTTAAATAAACGCTGATTGGCCAGGCAGGAAGTATAGGCGGGAAAACCAGACAGGAAGTAGAGGTGG